>JAGDYQ010000056.1:5462572-5712465 GCA_021962125.1 Bulinus truncatus
CATTGCAGTTGTTTTTTCTCTGTGGCTCCACAAACAGCCCTAACGTTCCACTGTTCAAACGTTACAAATGATTTTGGCCTAAGGTTAATCAGCAGCTGTATAGTTCGCTAAAAGATTTGAGACAAGATGATCAGTGGTGGATCACAAACACAGTGTTGTGTCATTCCTGCAAGACAGTCTGTCAAGTGCCTCAAGTTACATACCTGTGAAATTTACAGAGGGATTATCAAAACCTGATTGTTGGTATTTGGCGTCAATATAAGCAACTACCATACAACTTTCATGCGCTAGGCAATTACCATATGGCTCGCTGGATGGCGAAAGTAATATACTGCTTCAAGATCTACTCCTTTAGAAATCAGTTTTAGCTCACACCTTCAGAGATAAAGATTTTGCAAGAATTCTGCTTGTTTGACACTCACATTTACGCCAAAGCTTGGATCTCATGTCCTGTGAGTCGTGATGCTCCGTTTAACGATCTATGTTTATTCAAGCAGATCTCAATGCAAAACGGTGTCTGATGCTGCGAAAAGGAAATTTGAAAACATCTTTGGTATAGTAGTCCAGAGGTGCTTTATCTTGCTTTGTTTTCTGAAAAACGTTTCTGAAGCGATGCTGAAGATTGGCAATGACTGGACGGATCGAGTGTTTCCATTGAAGAATTGCACTAACTGCATCACTTTGTAGGTACCACATTACTATCTGCAATGCGTTCAGTCGGTATTGATACCAGCTTCGATGAAGTTGATCCAATATCCTTGGATCAATTGCCGTCATTTGCTGAAGCTAGGTGTATTGTTGATTCCTTAAAGGCATCAATGATGCAGCCGAGCGTTCAGTTGCACTGATGTCATCATTTAATAAGTCAACTACTAAAACAGAATCTGAAATGCAGAGATTCCTGCAACCAAACTTCAGCCCAACAAATAAGACTCAATTGCAGACACACTTATAGCTTCATACCAATCATATATACTAGATATTAAGCCCGGCGTTGCCCAGGAAATCTAGGTGTAAAGTTAAACCCCTTCCTTATCAATTTAATTAATTTAATTAAGTGCTGATTTATGCCACCTTCCTAATGTGCAGAAATGGCCTACATTTCATACGTCAAAAGATGTGGCTGCCATAACCAACAAACCATCATCAAAAAGTAATCCATCGAGGGAACAATAACCTCCAGTAAACAATGTTAACAAACTAATAACTGAGCATGATTATGAAATGCGCAGCCGATTTACGTGAAATCAAGTCAGGGTTTTTTTTTTTATTTGACACCTATTTATAGTTAAAATCAAAACAAAGCATTAAAAAATGCACTGAAAAGTAAAAACATAACTACTTTACTATGTCATTTTGCATAGAGGATTTTTTTTATTTATAGCGACTGCGCTCCCATTCTACTAATGACGTCATAGGTCATAGGTTAATTTACGAACGCGCTCTGTTGTAATAAAAACTAAAATAATTGGAATGATATATTATTATTTTTTTTTAATATTTAGGACTTTTACATTTCAAAATAAAAAAAACCACAGAAACTATTTAAAACTGTAGATTTTTAAAAAAAGAAAAATCGAATCGAAGACGCCATTTTTTTTTAATTATATTTTCGTGACCACGCTGGTCATGCGATTATTTTATCAATTACTATTGTTTCTGGATGTCGTTTATTTATAGAACGGATTCCCCACACGGACGGAAGCGACCCGGACAAACTTAGCTGCTTTATAATGTATATATATATATATATATGTATGTATGTGTGTGTGTGTGTATGTGAGTGTGCGTGTGTGTAAGAGAGAGAGAGTCAAATGCTTGTAGACATACATATAGCTTCATAATAATTATTGTATTTGTGAACCATTTATTTTTACAAATGATAATTTATTCCTATTTAGTTGTGAGCAATAACAGGTAAAAAGGTATCTTTGACAAAGGGGATGTGTTTCTACACATTACAACATCGTGAACCAGGTCGTGAACCAGGGCTAGTTTCTACACATTACAACATATTGTTGTAGATCGTGAACCAGGGCTAGTTTCTACACATTACATCATAGTGATGTAGACTTGTAGATCGTGAACCAGGGCTAGTTTCTACACATTACAACATAGTGTTGTAGTTCGTGAACCAGGGCTAGTTTCTAAAAATTACAACATAGTGTTGTAAATGAAAACCAGGGCTAGTTTCTACACAATACAAAATAGTGTTGTAGATCGTGAACCAGGGCTAGTTTCTACATATTACAACATATTGTTGTAGATCGTGAACCAGGGCTAGTTTCTACACATTACAACATAGTGTTGTAGATCGTGAACCAGGGCTAGTTTCTACACATTAGGAGGTATTGGCGTCTATACCCTTGGTGGTATTGGCGTCTATACCCTGGGAGGTATTGGCGTCAATACCCTGGGAGGTATTGGCGTCTATACCCTGGGAGGTATTGGCGTTCATAGCCTGGTAAGTATTGGCGTCTATTCCTTGGGAGGTATTGGTGTTTATACCCTGGGAGGTATTGGCGTCCATAACCTGGGAGGTATTGGCGTCTATACCCTGGGAGGTATTGGCGTCTATACCCTGGGAGGTATTGGCGTTCATAGCCTGGTAGGTATTGGCGTCTATACCTTGGGAGGTATTGGGTCTTTACCCTGGGCGGTATAGGCGTTCATTGCTTGGGAGGTATTGGCGTTCATACCCTGGGCGGTATTGGCGTCTATACTTTGGGCGGTATTGACGTTCATAGCCTGGGAGGTATTGGCTTCTATACCCTGGGCGGTTTTGGCCTTCATAGCCTGGGAGGTATTGGCGTCTATATCCTGGGAGGTATTGGCGTTCATAGCCTGGGCGGTATTGGCGTCTATACCCTGGGCGCTATTGGCGTTCATAGCGTGGGAGGCATTGGCGTTCATAGCCTGGGAGGTATTGGCGTTCATAGCCTGGGCGGTATTGGCGTTCACACCCTGGTCGTTATTGGCGTCTATACCCTGGGAGGTTTTAGCGTTCATAGCCTGGGCGGTATTGGCATCTATACCCTGGGAAAATTTGACGTCTATACCCTTGGAGGTATGGGCGTTCATAGCCTGGGAGGTATTGTCGTCTTTACCCTGGGAGGTATTGGCGTTCATAGCCTGGGTGGTATTGGCGTTTATACCCTGGGAGGTATTTTCGTTTATAGCCTGGGCGGTATTGGCGTTCAAAGCCTAGGAGGTATTGGGGTTTATACCCTGGGAGGTATTGGCGTTTATAGTTTGGGAGGTATTGGTGTCTATACCCTGGGAGGTATTGGCGTTTATAGCCTTGGCGGTATCGGCGTTCATATCCTGGGAGGTATTGGCGTATATACCCTGGGAGGTATTGGCGTTCATAGCATGAGAGGTATTGACGTTTATTCCCTGTAAGGTATTGGCGTTTATAGCCTGGGCAGTATTGACGTTCAAAGCATGGGAGGTATTGGGGTTTATACCCTGGGAGGTATGTGCGTTTATTGCCTGGGAGGTATTGGTGTCTATACCCTGGGAGGTATTGGCGTTTATATCCTGGGCGGTATCGGCGTCCAAAGCCTGGGAGGTATTGGCGTTCATAGCGTGAGAGGTATTGGCGTTCATAGCCTAGGCGGTATAAGCGTCTATACCCTGGGAGGTATTGGCGTTCATACCCTGGGAGGTATTGGCGTCTATACCCTGGGAGGTATTGGCGTTCATAACCTGGGAGGTATTGGCGTTCATACCCTGGGAGTTATTGACGTTCATACCCTGGGAGGTATTGGCGTTCATAGTCTAGGCGTAATTGGAATTCATTGATTGGGCGGTATTGGCGTTCATAGCCTAAGAGGTATTGGCGTTCATACCCTGGAAGGTATTGGCGTTTATAGCCTGGGAGGTATTGGCGTTCATAGCCTGAGAGGTATTGGCGTTCAAACCTGGAAGGTATTGGCGTCTTTACCCTGGGAGGTATTGGACTCTATACCCTGGGAGGTATTGGAGTCTATACCCTGGGAGGTATTGGCGTTCATAGCCTTGAAGGTATTGGCCTCTATACCCTGGGAGGTATTGGCGTCTATACCCTGGGAGGTATATGCGTCTATACCCTGGGAGGTATTGGCGTCTATACCCTGGGAGGTATTGGCATCTATACCCTGGGAGGATTCGGCGTCTATACCCTTGGAGGTATTAGCGTTCATAGCCTGGGAGGTATTGGCGTCTATACCCTGGGAGGTATTGGCGTTCAAAGCCTGGGAGGTATTGGCGTTTATAGCGTGAGAGGTATTGGCGTTCATAGCCTAGGCGGTATAAGCGTCTATACCCTGGGAGGTATTGGCGTTCATACCCTGGGAGGTATTGGCGTCTATACCGTGGGAGGTATTGGCGTTCATAACCTGAGAGGTATTGGCTTTCATACCCTGGGAGGTATTGGCGTTCATACCCTGGGAGGTATTGGCTTCATAGCCTGGGAGGTATTGGCGTTCATACCCTGGGAGGTATTGGCGTTCATAGCCTGAGAGGTATTGGCGTTCAAACCTGGAAGGTATTGGCGTCTTTACCCTGGGAGGTATTGGACTCTATACCCTGGGAGGTATTGGACTCTATACCCTGGGAGGTATTGGCGTTCATAGCCTTGAAGGTATTGGCCTCTAAACCCTGGGAGGTATTGGCGTCTATACCCTGGGAGGTATTGGCATCTATACCCTGGGAGGATTTGGCGTCTATACCCTTGGAGGTATTAGCGTTCATAGCCTGGGAGGTATTGGCGTCTATACCCTGGGAGGTAATGGCGTTTATAGCGTGGGCGGTATTGGCGTTCAAAGCCTGGGAGGTATTTGTGTTTATACCCTGGGAGGTATTGGCGTTCATAGTCTGGTAGGTATTGGCGTCTATACCTTAGGAGGTATTGGCGTCTATACCCTGGGAGGTATTGGCGTTCAAAGCCTGGGAGGTATTGGCGTTTATAGCGTGAGAGGTTTTGGCGTTCATAGCGTAGGCGGTAAAAGCGTCTATACCCTGGGAGGTATTGGCATTCATAACCTGGGAGGTATTGGCTTTCATACCCTGGGAGGTATTGGCGTTCATACCCTGGGAAGTATTGGCTTCATAGCCTGGGAGGTATTAGCGTTCATACCCTGGGAGGTATTGGCGTTCATAGCCTAGGCGGAATTGGCGTTCATAGATTGGGCGGTATTGGCGTTCATATCCTAAGAGGTATTGGCGTTCATACCCTGGAAGGTATTGGCGTTTATAGCCTGGGAGGTATTGGCGTTCATAGCCTGAGAGATATTGGCGTTTAAACCTGGAAGGTGTTGGCGTCTTTACCCAGGGAGGTATTGGAGTCTATACCCTAAGAGGTATAGGGGTCTATACCCTGGGAGGTATTGGCGTTCATAGCCTGGAAGGTATTGGCCTCTCTACCCTGGGAGGTATTGGCGTCTATACCCTGGGAGGTATATGCGTCTATACCCTGGGAGTTATTGGCGTCTATACCCTGGGAGGTATTGGCATCTATACCCTGGGAGGATTTGGCGTCTATACCCTTGGAGGTATTAGCGTTCATAGCCTGGGAGGAATTGGCGTCTATACCCTGGGATGTATACGCGTTCATAGTCTGGGAGGTATTGGCGTCTATACCCTGGTAGGTATTGGCGTCTATAACCTGGGAGGTATTAGCGTCTATACCGTTGGAGGTATTTGCGTTCATAGCCTGGGAGGTATTGGCGTCTATACCCTGGACGGTAATGGCGTTCAAAGCCTGGGAGGTATTGGGGTTTATACCCTGGGAGGTATTGACATCTATACCCTGGGAGGTATTGGCGTCTATACCCTGGGAGGTATTAACGTCTATACCCTGGGAGGTATTGGCGTTCATAGCCTGGGAGGTATTGACGTTCATAGCCTGGGAGGTATTGGCGTTCATAGCCTCGGCAGAATTGGCGTTCACACCCTGGGCGGTATTGGCGTCTATACCCTGGGAGGTATTGGCATCTATACTCTGGGAAAATTTGACGTCTATACTCTTGGTGGTATTGGCGTTCATAGCCTGGGAGGTAGTGTCGTCTTTACTCTGGTAGGTATTGGCGTTCATAGCCAGGGAAGTATTGGCGTTTATACCCTGGGAGGTATTTTCGTTTATAGCATGGGCGGTATTTGCGTTCAAAGCCTGGGAGGTATTGGGGTTTATACCCTGGGAGGTATTGGCGTTTATAGTTTGGGAGGTATTGGCGTCTATACCCTGGGAGGTATTGGCGTTCATAGCCTGGGAGGTATTGGCGTTTATATCCTGGGAGGTATTTTCGTTTATAGCCTGGGCGGTATTGGCGTTCAAAGCCCGGGAGGTATTGGGGTTTATACCCTGGGAGGTATTGGCGTTTATAGTTTGGGAGGTATTGGTGTCTATACCCTGGGAGGTATTGGCGTTTATAGCCTGGGCGGTATCGGCGTTCAAAGCCTTTGAGGTATTGGCGTTCATAGCGTGGGATGTATTGGCGTTCATAGCCTGGGAGGTATTGGCGTCTTTACCCTGGTAGGTATTGGCGTCTATAACCTGGGAGGTATTAGCGTCTATACCGTTGGAGGTATTTGCGTTCATAGCCTGGGAGGTATTGGCGTCTATACCCTGGACGGTAATGGCGTTCAAAGCCTGGGAGGTATTGGGGTTTATACCCTGGGAGGTATTGACATCTATACCCTGGGAGGTATTGGCGTCTATACCCTGGGAGGTATTAACGTCTATACCCTGGGATGTATTGGCGTTCATAGCCTGGGAGGTATTGACGTTCATAGCCTGGGAGGTATTGGCGTTCATAGCCTCGGCAGAATTGGCGTTCACACCCTGGGCGGTATTGGCGTCTATACCCTGGGAGGTATTGGCATCTATACTCTGGGAAAATTTGACGTCTATACCCTTGGAGGTATTGGCGTTCATAGCCTGGGAGGTAGTGTCGTCTTTACTCTGGTAGGTATTGGCGTTCATAGCCTGGAAAGTATTGGCGTTTATACCCTGGGAGGTATTTTCGTTTATAGCATGGGCGGTATTTGCGTTCAAAGCCTGGGAGGTATTGGGGTTTATACCCTGGGAGGTATTGGCGTTTATAGTTTGGGAGGTATTGGCGTCTATACCCTGGGAGGTATTGGCGTTCATAGCCTGGGAGGTATTGGGGTTTATATCCTGGGAGGTATTTTCGTTTATAGCCTGGGCGGTATTGGCGTTCAAAGCCCGGGAGGTATTGGGGTTTATACCCTGGGAGGTATTGGCGTTTATAGTTTGGGAGGTATTGGTGTCTATACCCTGGGAGGTATTGGCGTTTATAGCCTGGGCGGTATCGGCGTTCAAAGCCTTTGAGGTATTGGCGTTCATAGCGTGGGAGGTATAGGCGTTCATAGCCTGGGAGGTATTGGCGTCTTTACCCTGGGAGGTATTGGCGTTCATAGCCTGGGCGGTATAAGCGTCTATACCCTGGGAGGTATTCGCGTTCATACCCTGGGAGGTATTGGCGTCTATAGCCTGGGCGGTATTTGCATTCAAAGCCCGGGAGTTATTGGCGTCTATTTCCTGGGAGGTATTGGCGTTTATAGTTTGGGAGGTATTGGCGTCTATACCCTGGGAGGTATTGGCGTTTATAGCCTGGGCGGTATTGGCGTTTATACACTGGGAGGTATTGGCATTTATAGCCTGGGCGGTATTGGCGTTCAAAGCCTGGGAGGTATGGGAGTCTTTACTCTGGGAGGTTTTGGCGTTCATAGCCTGGGAGGTATAGGCGTCTATACCCTACAAGGTAACGGCGTCTATACCCTGGGAAGTATATGCGTCTATACCCTTGGAGGTATTGGCATCTATACCCTGGGAGAATTTGGCGTCTATACCCTTTAAGGTATTAGCGTTCTTAGCCTGGGAGGTATTGGTGTCTATACCCTGGGAGATATTGGGGTTCATAGCCTGGGAGATATTGGCGTTCATAGCCTGGGAGGTCTTGGCGTTTATAGCCTGGTAGGTATTGGCGTCTATACCCTGGGCGGTATTGGCGTCTATACCCAGGGAGGTATTGGCGTCTATACCCTGGGGGGTATTAACGTCTATACCCTGGGAGCTATTGGGGTCTATACCCTGGGAGGTATTGGCGTTCATAGCCTGGTAGGTATTGGCGTCTATACCCTGCAAGGTATTGGCGTTCATAGCCTGGGAGGTATTGGCGTTCATAAACTGGGCGGTATTTGCGTCTATACCCTGGGAGGTCTTGGCGTTTATAGCCTGGTAGGTATTGGCGTCTATACCCTGTGCGGTATTGGCCTCTATACCCTGTGCGGTATTGCCGTTTATATCCTGGGAGTTATTAGCATTGATAAACTGGGAGGTATTTGCGTCTATACCCTGGGAGGTCTTGGCGTTTATACCCTGGGAGGTATTGGTGTTTATACCCTGGGCGGTATTGGCGTCTATACCCAGGGAGGTATTGGCGTCTATACCCTGGGGGGGTATTAACGTCTATACCCTGGGAGGTATTGGCGTTCATAGCCGGGGAGGTATTGGCGTCTATACCCTGGGCGGTTTTGGCGTTTATATCCTGGGAGGTATTGGCGTTCATAAACTGGGCGGTATTTGCGTCTATACCCTGGGAGGTCTTGGCGTTTATAGCCTGGTAGGTATTGGCGTCTATACCCTGGGCGGTATTGGCCTCTATACCCTGAGCGGTATTGCCGTTTATATCCTGGGAGGTATTGGCGTTCATAAACTGGGCGGTATTTGCGTCTATACCCTGGGAGGTCTTGGCGTTCATACCTTGGGAGGTATTGGTGTTTATACCCTGGGAGGTATTGGCGTCTATACCCAGGGAGGTATTGGCGTCTATACCCTGGGGGGTATTAACGTCTATACCCTGGGAGGTATTGGCGTTCATAGCCTGGGAGTTATTGGCGTCTATACCCTGGTAGGTATTGACGTCTATACCCTGGGAGGTATAGGCGTTCATAGCCTGGGAGGTATTGTCGTCTTTACCCTGGGATGTATTGGCGTTCATAGCCTGGGAGGTATTGGCGTTTATACCCTGGGAGGTATTGGCGTCTATACCCTGGGAGGTAATGGCGTTCATAGTTTGGTAGGTAATGGCATCTATACCCTGGGAGGGTTTGACGTTTATTGGTATTGGTCTCTATACCCTGGGAGGTATTGGCTTCTATACTCTGGGAGGTATTGTCGTCTATACCCTTGGAGGTATTGGCTTTTATAGCCTGGGAGGTATTGGCGTTTATAGCCTGGGCGGTATAGGCTTCAAAGCCTGGGAGGTATTGGTGTCTATACCCTGGGAGGTATTGGCGTTTATAGCATGGGCGGTTTTGGCGTTCAAAGCCTGCGAGGTATTGGCGTTGATAGCCTTGGAGGTATTGGTGTTTATACCCTGGGAGGTATTGGCGTTCATAGTCTTGTAAGTTTTGGCGTCTATACCTTAGGAGGTATTGGCGTCTATACCCTGGGATGTAATGGCGTTCGAAACTTGGGAAGTATAGAAGTCTATACCCTAGGAGGTATTGGCTTTTATCCCCTGGGAGGTATTGGCGTTTATAACCTGCGCGGTATTGGCGTTCAAAGCCTGGGAGGTATTGGCATCTATAACCTGGTCGGTATTGGCGTTCATAGCCTGAGAGGTATTGGCGTCTATACACTGGGAGGTATTGGCGTTCATAGTCTGGGAGGTATTGGCGTTTATACCTTGGGCGGTATTTGCGTCTATACCTTGGGCGGTATTGGCGTTCATAGCCGGGGAGGTATTGGCGTCTATACCCTGCAAGGTATTGGCGTTCAAAGCCTGGGAGGTATTGGCGTCTATACCCTGGGCGGTATTGGCATTTATATCCTGGGAGGTATTGGCGTTCATAAACTGGGCGGTATTTGCGTCTATACCCTGGGAGGTCTTGGCGTTTATAGCCTGGTAGGTATTGGCGTCTATACCCTGGGCGGTATTGGCCTCTATACCCTGGGCGGTATTGATGTTTTTATCCTGGGAGGTATTGGCGTTCATAAACTGGGCGGTATTTGCGTCTGTACCCTGGGAAGTCTTGGCGTTTATAGCCTGGTAGGTATTGGCGTCTATACCCTGGGCGGTAATGGCGTCTATACCCAGGGAGGTATTGGCGTCTATACCCTGGGGGGTATTAACGTCTATACCCTGGGAGCTATTGGGGTCTATACCCTGGGAGGTATTGGCGTCTATACCCTGCAAGGTATTGGCGTTCATAGCCTGGGAGGTATTGGCGTTCATAAACTGGGCGGTATTTGCGTCTATACCCTGGGAGGTCTTGGCGTTTATAGCCTGGTAGGTATTGGCGTCTATGACCTGGGCGGTATTGGCCTCTATACCCTGGGCGGTTTTGGCGTTTATATCCTGGGAGGTATTGGCGTTCATAAACTGGACGGTATTTGCGTCTATACCCTGGGAGGTCTTGGCGTTTATAGCCTTGTAGGTATTGGCGTCTATACCCTGGGCGGTATTGGCCTCTATACCCTGGGCGGTATTGGCGTTTATATCCTGGGAGGTATTGGCGTTCATAAACTGGGCGGTATTTGCGTCTATACCCTGGGAGGTCTTGGCGTTTATAGCCTTGTAGGTATTGGCGTCTATACCCTGGGCGGTATTGGCCTCTATACCCTGGGAGGTATTGGCGTCTATACCCAGGGAGGTATTGGCGTCTATACCCTGGGGGGTATTAACGTCTATACCCCGGGAGCTATTGGTGTCTATACCCTGGGAGGTATTGGCGTTCATAGCCTGGTAGGTATTGGCGTTTATACCCTTTGAGGTATAGGCGTTCATAGCCTTGGAGGTATTGTCGTCTTTACCCTGGGATGTATTGGCGTTCATAGCCTGGGAGGTATTGGCGTTTATACCCTGGGAGGTATTGGCGTTTATAGCCTGGGCGGTATTGGCGTTCAAAGCCTGGGAGGTATTGGGGTATATACCCTGGGAGGTTTTGTCGTTTATAGCCTGGGAGGTTTTAGTGTCTATACCCTGGGAGGTATTGGCGTTTATAGCCTGGGAGGTATTATCGTCTATACCCGGGGAGGTTCTGGCGTTCATATCCTGGGAGGTATTGGCGTTCATACCCTGGGTGGTATTGGCGTTTATAGCTTGGGCGGTATTGGCGTTCAAAGCCTGGGAGGTATTGGCGTTTATAGCCTGGGAGGTATTGGTGTTTATACCCTGAGAGGTATTGGCGTTCATACCCTGGGAGGTATTGGCGTTCGAAACCCGGAAAATAGAAGTATATACCCTGGGAAATATAGGAGTCTATACCCTGGGAGGTATTTGCGTTCATATCCTGGGAGGTATTGGCTTCTATACCCTAGAAGGTATTGCGTTTATAGCCTGGGAGGTATTGGCGTCTATATCCTGGGAGGTATTGGCGTTCATCGCCTGAGAGGTATTGGCGTTCGTAGCCTGGGAGGTATTTGCGTCTATGCCCTGGGAGGTATTGGCGTTTATAGCCTAGTAGGTATTGGCGTCTATACCTTGGGAGGTATTGGCGTCTGTACCCTGGGAGGTATTGGCGTTCATACCCTGAGAGGTATTGGCGTTCAAACCTGGAAGGTATTGGCGTCTTTACCCTGGGAGGTATTGGCGTCTATACCCTTGGAGGTATTGGCGTCTATACCCTGGGAGGTATATGCGTCTATACCCTGGGAGGTATTGGCGTCTATACCCTGGGAGGTATTGGCATCTATACCCTGGGAGGATTTAGCGTCAATACCCTTGGAGGTATTAGCGTTCATAGACTGGGAGTTATTGGCGTCTAAACCCCGGGAGGTATTGGATTTCATAGCCTGGGAGGTATTGGCGTTTATACCCTGGGAGTTATTGGCGTTCATACCTTGAGAAGTATTGGCGTTCATAGCCTGGGAGGTATTGGCGTCTTTACCCTTTGATGTATTGGCGTCTATACCCTGGGAGGTATAGGAATTTATACCCTGGGAGGTATTAGCGTTCATAGCCTGGGATGTATTGGCCTCTATACCTTGGGAGGTATTGGCGTCTATACCCTGAGAGGTATATGCGTCTATACCCTGGGAGGTATTGGCGTCAATATCCTGGGAGGTAATGGCATCTATACCCTGGGAGGATTTGACGTTTATTGGTATTGGTCTCTATACCCTGGGAGGTATTGGCGTCTATACTCTGGGAGGTATTGTCGTCTTTACCCTTGTAGGTATTGGCGTTTATAGCCTGGGAGGTATTGGCGTTTATACCCTGTGAGGTATAGGCGTTTATAGCCTGGGCGGTATAGGCTTCAAAGCCTGGGAGGTATTGGGGTATATACCATGGGAGGTATTTGCGTTTATAGCCTGGGAGGTATTGGTGTCTATACCCTGGGAGGTATTGGCGTTTATAGCCTGGGAGGTATTGGCGTTCATACCCTGGGAGGTATTGGCGTCTATACCCTGGGAGATATTGGCGTTCATAGCCTGGTAGGTATTGGCGTCTATACCTTGGGAGGGATTGGCGTCTATAACCTAGGAGGTATTGGCGTCTATACCCTGGGAGCTATTGGCGTTCATAGCCTGGGAGGTATTGGCGTCTATACCCTGGTAGGTATTGACCTCTATACCCTGGGAGGTATTAGCGTCTATACCCATGGAGGTTTTGGTCTCTATACCCAGGGAGGTATTGGCGTCTATACCCTGGGAGGTATATGCGTCTGTACCCTGGGAGGTATTGGCGTCAATACCCTGGGAGGTAATGGCATATATACCCTGTTAGGGATTTGACGTTTATACCCTTTGAGGTATCATTGCGTTCATAGCCTGGGAGGTATTGTCGTCTTTAACCTCTGATTGATAAATTATAGATATATGTTCGCAAAATTCAGTGGCGTATTTATTTATGATGGTCGATTGGATGCAGAGTTACGTTATAAACGTACAAGTCTACGGCTTATCTTCGAACGATGACTTGTCGGGTGCTTTAGGCATAGCAAGCTGCTAGGTTAGTTCAGGACAAGTTTGATTTCCTTCTCAAATTTGTCATTTGAGGACCACGGAGTTCTACCATTAAAGTCGACAAATCATGTGGGATACATAGGATGATTTTTGTA
This sequence comes from Bulinus truncatus, assembly GCA_021962125.1. Lineage (NCBI taxonomy): Eukaryota > Metazoa > Mollusca > Gastropoda > Planorbidae > Bulinus > Bulinus truncatus. Next base: position 5,475,644 of record JAGDYQ010000056.1, read on the forward strand.
TTGTAGAATAGTTCTTCTGTGGAGAAGTTGTTATATGATGAAAATTATAGCTATTGGTGGTATATTAGTCGCATTGGGATAAGCAAAATATCATATACATAATCTGTTGTGACGTGATGTTTCTGTATAGCTTAGCTTCAAAAAATTGAATTAAACTAAACAGCGAAAGTCTTTTTTAAAATAAAGTGTTTTACTTACTCGATTAGCTGAGAAGAAATGAATTAACTTACAGAGTTGAATATTAATATAGAACAATCATACATAAATAAGTCGTCTTACCAAAAGCAAGAAAAATAAATAATTACTTTAATATAAGCCTTTCTCAACATTCTAAATAGCTCGGTACGGCCTACTGTCATATTTCTGTCATAGTTAGTTTTGTAGATTAGTAGATCAGTTGTATGTATATTATATTTCTAAGGAACTTGTATAAAAGGTAGTATGGTCTCTTCGGAGTGATTCTTGTTGACTGACTCTGGGTGTATATTAAATTATTAAGTATCCACATGTATGAGACGAATCACGTGTATAAAGCACTGAGTAGACTTGGTGTATATATATATATATATATATATATATATATATGTATATATATATATATATATATATATATATGTTTATTTATTTAATTTTGATCACGAAAATACATACATGGTATAAATGATGTGAGATGAGGAATCAAGTCCGTCTGCTTGTCTACCAAAAAATCTATCGTCTAATCATCATCGTCTGTTGATCTTTTCACTTCCGCTAAACTAAGTGGCCAGATAATTAAACCCATCTCTGAACCAACAAATTACTCTAGCCCAATCTGGTTATTACAACATCCCCTTTTCCTTTAAAAAAACAAATGTTATACATTTAGTTTTTTAGCTGTCGTTTTTCTGTCGTTAACTTAATAAAATTTACTTTTGTCAAAAATAAAATACAAATTTTTGTTGTACCACATCACATCAATAGTAATCTATATATAAAATGTCATTGCTCTATATACAAAATGTCAAACAAAATGGTTATGATACAAAATATCAAACTAGTCATGATACAAAATTCATTAATAAAAATATTCCTGTAATTACTATATCTCATATTTCAATTTTTTAAAATGCATCATATAGCATATCATAATATTGACATAAAATTTATTTAATTTTCAAAAATATTATTATCAATTCAGTTTTAAACAAAAAAAAATTTTATACAATAATAAGTGGCTATTCACTTAAGTTGGTACCAAGTACCATAACTTCTTCATAAGCTTTAAGCATTTTTAATTATCATTATTATCTCCCCTCTTTTTTTTAATCAGTACTGCACTTTTTTTTATAGTGGTTTATTTATTTCACCCTATGACTTAATTGTCATTTCAATTTTTTTACATATTCACTTAATGAATTTATTTTCAATATTCAACACTTTCATATTTTTCTTCACATCATTATCATTCTTTTCTTTTGTATGAGTAAGATGCCGTAGTAATAATATATTTTTCATGTTGTCTTTTGACAAACTTCTTCTGTTGCAACAATATTTTGTTCAACTTATTATTTACCTTGCTTTATCTAGCAAGTCATTTTTCTCTCATCTCTTATGAAGACCTTTTCTTTGTTCTGTCAATAACACTTTCCTTAGTGATTTACAATATTCATTTTGTATTATTCATCAATTATATAAGACATTTTTCTTATGTCTTTCTCATCATTTTATATAGTGTGAATATATTAACTTTGCATTTTTTCATGTCATAAGTTATCTTGACATATTTAATATTGATCATCATGTACAATTCATTGTGTCTTCTGACATATAAAATATTTAAACATCATTTTAATAAAATTCATATATTATTTCAATCTTCATACCTTTGACTTCTTTAGTCAATAATTGTTCAAGTTACATATTTGAGACTAATAAGTCTTCTTGACAATAATCAATGTCATAATCAATAATCCCTCTGATTGGATTTAACAAACTTTTTTTTAAAAGTTTTATAACAAATTGAACAATAAACTTCAAACAATGAACAAATTCAATCAAATATGCATTAATAATCAGTGCTTAATAAAATGTTTGCATACAATTCAATAATATTTTCATCAATGTGAATGAAATAAATGAGTAATTAATCATTCTTACCACATATTTTCATGTACATTATACTTATTTAGTGTATGTGTTTTATTTTAAACACAATCTCTCCTCATTCTCGTCTTAATTAAGTATGCATATTTTCTATTTTAAATACATTATGCACCAATCATCAACATGAATTCTTCAATATATATGATTTAAAAATATTTGAGTCAATATACTCAATACAATACTTAACTTGACAAGTTTAAATGTCATTATCATTATTCATGTATCATATTATCTTTTTAATACATATAAATCTTTTATTTTCAAATACAACTGTTATTAGTACTAATTATTCCAATATCCATATAATGTGTATTTATAGTTCCAACATTCACCTTATTTATTCTTATATTCCTCTCTAATATTCATATTATATGATCTTATATGGTTTATTCTTCTTGTTCCAATAAAATTTATATTTCATTATTGTTCCTATAATCATTTATTTATACTTGTCATTCCAATTAATTATATTTATTCTTGTTGTCCCAATACAGCATTTTCTATATTTGAATAATTCAATATGTTTACTCAAAAAAAAATACTCATTTCTGACTGAGTCTCGATAAAATATCTGGTTTGCCTGTGTTTTCTTTATAAAACCTATGACTTTTATTTGCGTCATGTTTCTGTATCATTTGTTTCAATTTCTGATTCTCATTAAATGATTTACATCTTGATTGAGTATGTCCTTTCATCTTACATTTAAGCAACAACTATTTTTCAGTTTAAAACACACAATACCTTCTACTTCTATTTCTTTATATCTTATTGTTTGATAATTATTTACTGATTTGTGTGTGTTCCTACTTTGAATGGTAATTGTGTGTATGTCTATTCCTAAAGTTGTTATCCTGTGGTTGGTATTTATATCTGATATTAGTCTATGCGTCTCAATGTCCCTTGTTTTAAATGGACAAAATGATTGTTATGTCCAATTTGCACTTGTAACAAGTTATGTTTTTCAGTTTGAGGGTACATCTATTAGCTTTATGTCCAGAATCCTTACAAAAAAAACACATTGGTTTGTCTCTATTTTGTGTTGTTCACTCTATTTTATTTCTATTTTGTTTATTAGTGTCTGTAATAACAGAACAAAATGATTCTGCGGTTTTTGAAATTGAATGAATTTTCTTTATCAAAGGTGTATCTGTTTGTGTTTCAATTTCACTTGTTGTTTGCTTATTGATGTTTTGTTTAAGTTTACTTGTTTGTTATTGTTATTTGTTAATTGTGAATCTGCTATTTTCGTTATTATTTTTTCTATAGTGCTTGACTGTTCAAGTGGTATGTTGTATGAATTCAGTCAGATCAGCTGTAATACTTTTTTTCAAATTTTTTCAAATTTACTTGTCAATGTTTCTAAACTTTTTATTAATGTTTGCATTTACGACTCTAGACCTTGTACATTTTTTCTTAAAACAGAATTTTCATTTTGTTGATCTGAATTTATTACAGGACTGTGATCATTGTCCATTATTTTTAAATTAGTTTTTTCTAAGGTGTTCAATGTATCTATTTTATGACATACTCATTGTTTAAATGAACAAATAATTTGTTTCTTGATTCGAATTCTTTATTGCAATTATTGCATTTTATGACATAGGCTTTGTGTTTATTAGGATTATTAGTTTCTATTTCTAACTTTTTGTGAATACCTTCTTTAGTTTTTGTCTGTCTGTCTGTCATCACCCTAGATCTCAACAACCATAAGTCCTAGACCCATGATGTATATCATTTCTTTGTAGGTTCGGCCTGCCATGTACATCAAAAGCCCATTTCGCGATCTGATTTCTGAGGGCCGGGCTTCAGGGCTCCTTAAGGCTTATATATTATATATAGTCCCATTCTACACCTTGTACGTTCACTAACCCATTCATTTGGTGCGAAATACTGCAGCACGTAGTTTCACCAAGATTTATTAAGAAACTCATCAAATGAAATAGTAAGCTTGTGTTCTGAGTTTAATTGAAAGTATCATAGAGCTATGCAACAATTGACGGAGTTTTCGGACGATTAAATGACTACAATTTCGAATGTTTTCAATTATGAGTCTTATTTCAGTAACCACAAACCACTTGTAGTTAGATTTAAGAGAAAATAATTTTTTTTTCAAATATAAAGAAACGTCTTTATAATATTTTTTTTACAGATATATGCATTACACAATTGAATTTATAAACGTTTCCAAAATTTACAAATATTTACTGAAAGCTAACAAACGTACTGATACATAACATGAAAATGCGCTATCACGTCCTGTGTGCAGAATGGAACAGCTTAATTGCTTGTTTCTTAAGGTTAGCCTAAAGTAGGGAATTGATTTTATAGCATTAATACAAATATTAGATGAAAAATACAGACAAAATCAGCTGATTTGAACTACGCAACACTATTTCTGCTAAGAACTCAGTAAATAACACTCGTCCGAAGCAGCCGGTAGATAGTTTCATGTAAAGCAACTGGCCAAATAATTTCTGAAGAACGTATGTTGTATGGAGACCGTGAAAATATAGAACTTCGCAAATTTTTTTAAAATTGTAGCATGTCATACTAGTCATAGTACACTAATTGAAGCATGTCATACTTCAGTCATAACACAATAAATGAAGCATGTCATACTTCAGTCATAGTACATCAATTTCGTGCATGACAAAGGATGGTCGAGACGCTGACAAGAACTTAATGATTTATAACCGATTAGATGTTCTGCTAATATTTAGCTTAGAATGCGAGAGGATTCAGTGAAATGAATTTAACTCACACATCTCTTCGCGATTCAAACATTTTCTGTTTATTAAAAATGATTGGCCCACCACTTAAATATATTGATGCAAAGTTGTATGACACAAAATGGGTAAAAGACGGAATGCATTCTGCCTGCGATGTTGGCCTACCTTCTGACAAATCAACAAAAGAATTAGTTATGGAACAGCGTCAGAATTTGTTTTTCTTAAATAACTGAGCCAATTATGAATAATGGAATATTTGATTTCAACAGAGAATAATGAAAAATTTGCATTTTTTTGTTAAAAATAAATTCATTACTTTCCTATTAATGTACCGCATCAAATTTGTTTGAACCAACGTGAATTATGTTAATTAAGATTCACTCAAATTTTCTATTATTTTTGTTGGTTTTGTCTAAGATGTAAATCGAAAACCCTATGAAAATAAATTAGTTACTTGTCCATGGTTTGTAAATCTGAAGATCCTCGAAAAAAAATTGTTGGCATCTCGCCGCCGCTGGGACACTGTGGATATCCCCGGCTCTGCAGAAATTTTTTCATCCCCGGCACTGGTGGTTTTTTCTTAAATCGAGCACTGGTCCCCTCCCCAAGAAATTCTTTGCAGTTCCTTATCTGGAATGTGCATTTTAGTACCGATTGTTTAGCTATTAATTAGAAATATATAATTTTAACTACGTTTCAATAATGCATGGCATGTTGCAGTTTTGTTAAAAATAATTTAAATAGTAAAGAGTTTTAATTATAAAATGTATTGTGGCTGAGCAATTTCTGGATTAGTTGGTAACATATTGACCATTTGTTCTTGCTACACAATTGTTACATAATAGATACCTGATTTATATTATTATACTGTTTGTTTAACGTACAACCTAAAAGAACGACAAAGATGCAATAAACATAGCTTAGCTATTGGTGTGATATTTCATATAAAATATTGAAAAACAAAGAACAGATCTATCAACAAATAAATAGTCGCAATTATTCAATTTGAAAGGAAATTAATTCGGCTAAAAAGTAAATTTGCAAATTAAATAACATCACTCAGAAATCACGGAGTTTGCACTTTATTATTTTATTATACATATGTATAAAATTGAAGTCAGAAGTCAATGTTATTTTATTAGCTTATTTAAGTTGCTAGTTGTCCTCAGAAGATATCAATATATAAAACTATTACAAGGTTACGAAGAACAGGCCCATCGACAGAAATTTGGGACCCCTGGGCAGGTGACTCGGGCCCCGTGCTGATATTAATATTTTAAAAGTTGATTGGCCAGCTCAGTCCGGGTCCCTAAAACTCGCCGGGCCCTGGGCATTGGCTCCCCTGCCCCCTCCCCCACTCGTCCTCACTGGTTGCGAACTTATATACGTTTCAAATTTGCAAACGTCGTGGTTTAGCACTGAATTTACCTAAAAATGCTTCAGCATTCAGATTGTCTTTTCAAATGAAGCAGAAAAAGATTGCTTAGACGCTTTAGTAACATTGATCTGCGATAGGGTGAGCATTCGTGTGAGGGTTGGAGAAACTGCTCTCACACACGGCTGTTGAAGCCCCAAATGCCAATGCTGCCCAAAATACCCAGAAGTAAACTTCAATAAGATTCAATCTTTTATGCCCAAAAATTAGAAAAAGCTATATATGCAAAATAGGTACCACAAACTGATTTTTTAAAATGGGTATACAGCTTTTTTCAACATGAATATTGCAAGAACTCGAGAATCTAAGATGGTGGACATCAAATTTATTACTATAGCTCAAATAGTTTGAGAGATATAAATTTTTGAAAATGTGACTTTTTCATTTTTTCACAACACCTTCAAAAGTGCCATTTTTGCCAAGCGTTATCTGCAAAAGTATTTCATGTACACCAAATCATTTACATTCAATACAAACACAAATATACATAGAATAAACTCAATTTTTTCAAAGGTGTAAAATTATAATATCATTAAAATTTATAGCACTGAAAATGGGTTTTCATCATTTTTTAGAAAATATATGGAGATAAATTTTCAAAATTCGTGACATTTCAAAAAATCATAATAAAATTTGTAATCAACACACATAAGAACTAATTACATCAATATGTAGGGTAACTTAAGCTCTATACATTCAATTAGTCATAATATCTTAAGATTATTTATGATTAATATAATAAAGGTTAGAAATAGGTGGGGTAATAAAAACAAGAAAATTTGTCATTTTCAAAATTCACAAAAGAACTGTTATGTATATATTCAACATTTATATATGAAAATGTAGGATATACATAGTTCTTAACTATAAAATAGTCGTTAGACCAATTACTTTTATATATACAGTACAGGGATTGATAAACCCATGCATGTAAAAAATCAATAAAAATACTTTTCATTAGGGAAAATCCACTATTAAGTATTATTTGAAAAGTTATATTAGTAACAATAGTAACCGTAACATTAGATGCATACATTTCAATTATATTCTAATTATTTCATAAGTCATGGAACGCTAAATAAATAATTTTTACGCATTTTACCACTACAGGAGCTCACCTAAATAAGTGCAACTTTCTGAAATTTAAGTAATTTTACTTTTAAGTTTCAATTCATGCTTTTATTTAGAGATAATGTACTGTTTTGTTGATCATTTAGTGATTTTAATCCTAATTTCTTCTTGATATAGTACTACTATTTCACTAAGACATTTTTTCCAATTATTGACCCTACCCAGGCCCGTAGCCAGGTCAAAGTAAGCAGGAGGCACCAATACCCAGCAGCAAGAATTTACTTTTTCTATATTTTTTCCCTTTTTCTTCTTTTTTAAGCGGGGGGCACTCCACTCCTAACCGGGGGGTGCCGGGCCCCACAACCACCCCTGGCTACGGGGCTGACCCTACCATTAAAAAGTTTTATTTGTTTTAAATGTTTTATTATGTTTTCATTTCTCTGTTATTATTTGTTTATCAAGAGTTTGAAAGTCTGTTGTTTACTTAATATAATAATAAAAAATGAATGAAAAGTTCATTAGTTAATCTCTGTAGTTTTGTAAGAACAGACCTTCAGGGGACTGTGTATATTTCTTATTCACTCTAAAAGTTGCAAGGCTTTAAAATATATAACCCACATTCAAAATTGGTCCAAATAAGTTACATAATATACTGCTGATATGGTATTTAAACACATAAAAGTCTTTTCTATGTGTTACTTAACTTGGATTACCAGTTCTTTTTTTTTTTGGATTGGTGGGAGGAACCATGGGTTAATTAAAGCTAAAAGATGTTCAAACGTCAATAATACTCAAACTGAACTAATATTAATAATAAGATACTTAATAATAATACAAACGCATGAGTGGCTAAGAAATATTTAATAAAAAAATACAGGCGTAACAGTTACATGAGTCCATGACTTGCCATTTTCCTTTCAAAAACCAGAGTTGAAGAAGTCATGTATTACTAGTCTAGTAGATAAGGCAATAAAGGTATCCTCCAACTAGCACAGAAACCTTCTATAAAGTATTGAGTTGTACACCGTCTGATAAGGGATAATTATGACATTTTTAAAAATGATTCTAACTTAAATAATAGTGAATTTATGCATATACTAAACATACACAGTTATATTAGCAACAATAATGAAAAAATATCCATTCAATAATAGCTATGTTAATTCGGTCGGCCTACAATCTACTATATGTTTACATTGACAACCAATTATCGACCACGTGACCTGTTATATTTGTTTAAATTTGAGACAATAAAACGTCTAACAACGGTAAAAAATATATACTAGTCAATTCTTAATATGTTATCTCTTAGAAAATATTATTATCTCTCTAAAAAAATAGCCAGAAAAAATAGAAGTGTCCGCAAACATGAGGGGTATCGTTCAATGTACGAAAGCATCAAAATGGCCTCGAGGTTTATCATATTAAAGTTATAACTACAACAATAAAACATTTCCAAAGAAATATAAAGCTAAAAGAGTAAGGAACAAATAATGTAACTATTTATCTACAAGTTTTTATCGTTTTTACTTACCAACTAGGTGTTTAAGTCCCAATAAAGTTCAATTCATTGCGACTGGTGTAGCGTTGCTAACTTGATTGTCGGCCATTTCACGGTCGTGCAAGAATGGGTGAAAAATGTGTGTTATATGTTATTTCTTAGCGCTCTGCGCTTTTGGGCCATGCTTACAAATTAAGTTTTATTATAACATTTTAAAGCAAAATGGACGGGCTTTCTAATGATACTAAAGAAAACCTACAAAATTAAAAAAAAAAAAAAAAAATCACAAAATAATGTACTTTTTATTATGATTTTTATATTAAAAATATTGTTAAATATAATTTAATTAAATGTTTAGTATGGTTGCAGGCATTCATTTTCGCACACATTGATATATTTGACATTACTGTAGGACGAATGGCCCAGAATCGCACGGAGATTGAAATTAGGATAGTCAAATTAGATCGCGCGTCGGCCGGTAAAAAGTGACTTCGGTGATGGTTTTCATTTTAAAAATGTAACCTTTTGTTCTAAATCTACGTAATTAAAATTTACATATTATTGTAGGGCTTACAAAATAGTTTAAAATGATATAATTGTTTATGAGATTTGATCAGTTTTAAGTAGAGAAATCATTAAGTTAAAACTATCCAAATATTGACTACAGTGACGCAAACCACGATTTTGAGCCAGTTTGTGGTACCTAATGCAAATAAAACAGCCTAATTGATTGCCAAAATATAAACTTTTAAGTTTTTATTATTATTGATTTATTGAACAAAATAATTGATGCTTTATAGCCGTTTTTTATTAAAATTTTGTCAAAAAGCTCCAATCATGCACGGGGGCTCACGTCATGCACGTGGGCTCAGCCCCCCTAGCCCCCCTCTGGCTACGGGCCTGAAAAACCACATAAACTATTTAAAACGGTAGATTTTTTTAAAAAGAAATATCGAATGGAGACCGAGCGGGAGCGCCATGTTTAATATTTTAAACTGGAATAGTGTTGTATTAGTTCAATACTTTCGATTTGTGCAGACCCCAGACAGTTATTATTTATAGAGATACCCACATTGAAATTTCTTTATTTATCATCGTGTCCTAAAATATCAAGGCGATATATACTTAAATAAAAGTTAAGATACATTTGTTATTTCTTTCTTTCTTTGTTTTTTTTTTTTTTTAGAAATCAGCCAACATTCTAGTGATCATTTTTGGATTGGTCTAAATAAAATAAATAAAGGTGGCATTTTTCTCATGGTTAGATGAAAGTTGAGGTAATGGAGTTTGATTTATTTTAAATTAGCTTTAAATAATAATTCGGTTACTACCGTATTTAAATCTTCTTTTTTTACACTATTTAATGACTATCTTACCTTGAGATAGAGTACATTTTTGTATATTTATATTTCTATTTTACTAGATTCTTTATTCCAAGTGGGTAATTTACAGCCTCGATTCATTTACGAATGCGGTAGCTTTTATGCTGGAATATGGTTTACATCTAACTGTACACACAAAATGAACTACTTGTGCCAGTTTCAGTGGGAAGGCTGGGGTTACAGAAAAGAATTAAGATTCCACAATATGATTCTTTTTATGACTGAACTGAATACATCTTATTACAAAAAGAAAATTGTTTCACTTTATTACAATCAGTTTTTTTTTTCATGGAGAATCTGATATTTTATTAAATATTTATAATATCCTAAAATATTTTGTGTGTGCGAAATCCATTTAGTGTGCTAATAATTTTTAATTTACAGATATTCCATATTAACATGAACAAGGGCTCGTTATAAATGAATTTCTTATTTTGATTTTTAGTTCATAAGTTTAGCCATCATTCTAATTAACTAAGTCAGTAGCCGGCAAACTCGTCAGTTTACCGAAAATCAGCAGCAGGACGATTTATTTTCATTATTAAATACGACAAGGTTTTATAATAATAATTTTATTTATTCCACATTAGATTCAGCCAGATTTAGTAATAAAAAAAAATATACGTAACAAGCAAATTAATTTGAACTAAGTCCTTGCATTTCCTTTGAAAGTGTCGATAACTTTGTCTTGTATGTCGTAGTTTTTAATTTAAGCAGGATTTTAAATTCTCATCAGTTAGATGATTTTACAATGAGCGAGAACGTTTACAAAAAATAAGCTTAGCTACGATAAAAGTTAAAAGAAAATACCGGGTACTTTCACAACACACATAAATGTTAAAAATGGCATATAGATTACCAGCACGCCGAGAGGGGGTCAGGGGGGCTGTCATTGCCAGGGGGCCCGCATCTGTAAGGGGGCCCGGCCGCACTGACCATGTCAATTTTTTCACGACTCATTGCTTATTGAGGATACGCCGACACAGCCGATAGCAGCCAATTCGAACGAAACTTAAAAATTCAGTCTACTGCTGAGGCTCGTTAGATAGTTTAAATAAACCAATCCGAGTGTGAATTGGTGTATAACTTATTTTTAGATATTACTTGAAATCTGAGTATGATGTGTGCCATCATAGTACTCAAATATGCGCAAAATGAAGATGAGCGGTACCGGTGGAAAAAAAGTCATAGAGTTATGAATAGCTTTCCATAGAAATATTGTGAAATTCTATCGATAACTCTATGGCTTTTTCCACCGGGATTAGTTCGGGTGAAACTTGTACGCGCGCATTTTGCTCTCAATCCAATCACAAGCCAATTCGCTCACCGATAAACCTCTTCGTTTCCTACTGTGGAAAAAGCCAAAGAGTTATCAATAGCATTGTATAATATTTCTATGGAAATCTATTCATAACTAACTATAATTATCTTTTTGTGGAGAAATAGTATAGCCTAAGCTTGATGACGCAATTTGGTAGGTCTACCACCACAGTATCTATGTCGTCATTCCGCCATCTTGAGTGTAAATATTGGGAACTTATGTATACGTCATTTGGTACAATGACGTATATTAAACCGACAGTTGGGAGCACATGCTTGGTTTTATAGTTAGTCTAGCTTAAGACGATGTAGATGGATGCATATTTACAGTTTGCTATCATTTAATTCTTGAACATGAACTGACATAAAGGTAAATCCAGGAGGAGTACAATAGCAAACTGTAAATATGCACCCATCAATGAGACAGACTTTTTTAACAAACAAAAAACATCACACTTAAAACTTTGCAACAATAAAAGAATAAATAATTTAAGACTTTTCACTTTTCTTACTATTTAATTTAAACTGTAATATTAAATGTAAATGTATTCATGTAATATTAATGTTTTTTTTACTGGTATTTAAAAAAGTATTAACAAGTATTTCAGTAAAACAAAACAATTTATATTCAATATGTTAATAACGAAAGAATATTTAACAAAAGACTAATGTATTAATAAAAAAAACTTTAAAAAATATATTTTAAAAGTATTTTAAAGTAAAATCCACGGGCACAAACCTAAAAATGTTAAATAAAACTGTTTCAAAAGACTACTATCATATTCTAATAATCTAATAGACAATAATCAGTATAATCACATAATGCAGTCATACAAATAAATAATAAACTTAAAACCCACCATATTTACAAGTATTTCAGTAAAAGAAAACAGTTAGTAGGCTTTGAGACGATGATACTAGGGAATACAATTTCATCCTTAGTTGTGTAAAATTTTTTATTTCTCTTTGTGCTTTTAGATGATACTGACTGATTTGTGTAATTTAATTTGTTTTGTGTACACTTAGCGTGGTATTACAAAACACCATCGTGCTACTGACCAGATCAGACAGAAATTGAAAAAAACATTATACTCTGACAGAACAATGTCAGTTAGAAATTTAGTAAGTCATACACTAACTGAACAATGTCAAAAAGAAACTGAGTGTCATACACTGACATATTATGTCAATAAGAAATTTAGTAGGCCATTTAAAACCACTCCCCCATATTTAAATGATCTAGATAGGGAAACATTTATTCTCAAACACATTATCATATTGCATTTCATTATTTTAACATAAATCACTCTTACACAACATACAGTCAATATATTCAAACTCTTACACAACATACAGTCAATAGAATCATACACTTACACAACATACAGTCAATAGATTCATACACTTTGTCACATTCGTGATTTTGCTGTAATGAAATCAAGTCCAAGCCTTGACGCACGTCATCGACTCAGGGGAGGTAACAAAATAGGATAGACAAAGGCTTTGTCTTCCCAGGTGTTCCCACTGTGGTCAGTCAGTCTGAAGCACCCACTTGTCACTTTCTGTCACCTGGGAAGAGAATGTCTATACGATGAGATAATCTATGCCCTTGTTGTATTCAAGTGAAAGGGGCGAGAGAGGAGTGTCCCTTTATTGATCACGCGTGAAGGCACGAGTGATGGGTGTGACGTACACGGTCACTGCGATTGGTCAGTAGCGGTCTCGGCACGCATGCCGGGAGATCCGATGTGCGTGGCTTGAGACTTCCGGTCAGTTTAAGTGGCAGTGAGTCAGCAGTAGACAGTGACTGCTGGCAGTCGAGCTCGTACGTTCAAGCCGAGGTGGGGAAACCAGGGCTGTTGCATGGCAGGACCTATATGTTCGACCATCTCAGTCCTGATTCTTGTGAGAACTACCCACCTCAGGTAATTTTGTGCGTTTAATATACTTGATTTAATGTATTAATGTTTCGTAGTAGCCGATTAAGCTACTGCCCTTTGAGGGCATGCTGATGTCCATTACTTTTGATGTAAATAAATATGTGTTGTAATGTATTCCACGTTTAAGTTTGTGCTCATTTTATCGTTGTGTTTGCGTCCTGTGTAACCACGTGGTTGGGAAAAATATAAATTCTGGCCAGAACTCAGTAGGTGATCATACCAATAGACAACGACCGCAGAAACCCCGCAAGGGGACCTTGACACACTTACACAACATACAGTCAATAGAGTCATACACATACACAACATACAGTCAATAGATTCATACACTTTACGAGCAACATACACAAAATGTAGATAATCCCTGACATAAATACACAGTATGAGTAGTGAGATTATAACGTTAATACAAAAAGTTATACAGTACTAATTTATTTCAGTCTTAGAGTAAATAGAAAACATTATTCTCAAGCTTCAGCCTGTGACGTGAATCGACACGATTGTGAGACTACTTAGTGAGACTGCGACATGTAACTACGACGTGAGACTACGACGTGAAAAAGGGGAGATAACTATTAATAGAACGATCAACAATTTTTCACTGATTTTTTAATTTTTATTTTATTTTTATCAGACGAAAGTGACCACTACATCTTATTAAGAACAATATCATCTCTGGAAGATTTACAATTGACCTAATGTCTAACGATGTACTGTTGGAGGTATATTGGTCATATCCGACAGGAAATACTATCTCATCCCTTCACTCAGCATTTGTATTAAAGGTTATACAATTCATCTATCTACAGTTGTAAAAATGAATTATTGAATTGCAAATTCATAAACAAAAATAAATTTTATAATGTTTTTTTTTAATTCAGGCTATAGTTTTAGTATTAACAAGAATGTTTTTACAACAATGCTGTATTGTTCTTTAAAAAATGTGATTGTTTTTAAACAGATTGAACCACAATTAGAAAATATGTAATGGATGTACTATTTATTTAATATTTTTTATTGTCTTAATCTCATCTATTAGGGATTGTTAGCTTACATTACTATATCCAACACAATAGATGATCTAAATGCAGAAGTTTTATATGGTAAATTTAACCAACTGATCTTTTTTATGTTTTCAGATTAATACAGCAAAGATTGCTTTGGCATTGATGTAGAAAATTGTATTTTTTTTAGTGATAAAAATGATCCACGTCAGCCATTTCATGGAATATAAATTAATTTAATGACAAGTTTAAAATTGCAAATGTGTGTCCAAAGTAAAGAACATCATTTGGGTCAAACAATTTCAGACTTGTTCGTCAAATTTATGCAACTTATTTTTATTTTTCTATAAGTATGGGTTTTTTTTTAAAAATTACATACGTTTATACAATAAAATCAATTTGTTAATAGAAATGCATTTTCAAACTTTTTAAACACATAGTGATTAAAAATGCAATTTTTATTTTTAAAATTCAGAAATTGTTTTAGCTCCTATTGGTTTAAATTACTTTTCACTTGTTTTCCTTCTTAAATATATTTTTATATGTATGATTATATGCACGTTTATAGTATACTATATATATATATGATTTCTGTCGACGTAAATCTGTATACCAAATAAGATGATATATGTAGCCTACACTTTTGGTGCTCGAAACTATCTTAAGGGGTAGGGCCCAAAATTGCAATAGTTTTTTGAATCCTCAACCTTTTGTAATGATATTTCATAAACATACCCATTAAAACTGTATGGGTAAATATGCAAACGTACTTAAAATTACCCGGTTTCTATTGTAACAGCGGCCACCTTGTTTTTGTTTACAATATTAAAAAATATTACAAAGATTAAATTGATCTTCTCCCAAATGGATAAAACAAATAATTTGAAATTGTAAAATTCTAGTTAGAATAACATATTATCTAGAGTTTTATTTGAGAATTTTGAAATATACTGAATTGTTTTTTTATGATTTTTTTATCATCACTAAAAAAATTACAAAAATAACAAATTTTCACACAAAAACATCAATAAATAAATAATCGTAAAATTGTTACAAATTATCACAGCAATTTATTAGCCTATATGTACTTAACATATGATCAATATTCTAAGTCACATTGTCACAAATAATGAAGTAGTTACAAAAATTAAATTAAATAATTTCTGGAAAATGAAAGCACATAAAATCCAATTAAAAACTGCTTGCTATATTGGGTTAAAACTGTCCAACACAATAGCGTGTGGTTCCATAAATCTTAACAAACTCCATTTGAGCTTTTTTAGCAGCGATTTGTTTTTTTCAACTCGTTCTTTAACACCTGCTAATGCATTCTGGCTACTTGTTAATCGTTTAATGTCATACACAGTCTCAGTGAATGCCCCATCAGTTTTTAGGGAATTCCATGGAATGCACAGGTCCAAAATTTAATTCACACATAGCAGAAAACTCCACATTTATGAAATTGCAGCTTGCTGCAGCGTGACCAGATTATGCTGTGAAGGTTCTCATTGAATTTATAGTATGTAACAACTCGCAACGTTTTAAAATGTTCAGTTCAGAGCTCACAAATGAGCCATATATGCTTGTGCAGCCTTTCAAAATCCAAAAATAAGTGCACTCTAGTTGAATGACCCCCCTAAGTAAATGTTTTCACTAACGTCTCCTTTATAAAAGCACCAAGAATCTTTACCTGGTGGGTACAACTGGTGCTGAGGGTACTATCTGTACTGTAATTGTGGTGTAGGGAAGCAAGGATTGCTTTTTTTCATCTGCTCTGCATTTTAATTTCCTCTGATGGCTCTAGAATAGAAAGTGTCAATTTCTTGATAATAGTCAGGCTTTCAGATGGGCTTTCTTTTTTTCCCTGAATAAATTTAGAAAAAAAAAAATATCTGTAACTTTTCATAATGAAACAAATATGATAAAAATTGATTAAAAACACATTCCCATCAAATACTTTAGTTAGAAAACTAATTGAAAATATTTTTTTAATGACTTCGAACTAATTTAATTTGTGAAATTATTTCTTGCCTTTTTTTGAACTATCTTGAACCAGGTTTTCAAGCTATGTGGTTTTATTTTTATGTTCTTTTAATTTCAGGTATTACTTCCCTAGACTTTTTAAGTGAGTAGTTAAACAAAACTTCAGGAAAAATTCTAGATGTGACTATGGTTAGCATTAAAAATAATATTTGTATCTTTTTACATGTTTATCATGAAAATTAGATTTGCAAATCCAACATCAAGTTAAAACACCTTCTAATTGTCATCAACCTATAAAGGCGTCAAATTTTAGTCCAGCCAAAACAAAGATATCAGAATAACATTTTTGACCCCGATGTCTTCATTGAAAAAAGAATATACATATGAATATTTATCATCGAATTTTCATTTCCATCTTCAAAAACATGTGTTTGGATTACACCCTTCCTATGCTGGGCATTCAGGAGTAATAATATCTCAACTCTTATCAAGACAGAATGGAGCCTCTCATAGACAGAAGACTATGGCGTGTCTTGGGTTTCAGACCTTTCAACAATTTTTATAATTTTTAGTATTTTAAAGGGCTTCGTGGTGTTATTTACGTGTTGCTGCCCAGTCATAATCTTTTTTCAATAAGGGACGATGAAAAATATATTACTCAAAGAGATACTCACTGTTTGTGTACATATTTCAAACATCAATCTCTATAATATCTTGCGCATTATTGTATCTCAGAGTTTTACTTTCTTTAGGAATAATTCAAGACAGTATCTCGTAATAAACGTGATATTTATACTCCGAATACCATGTTTTTATTTCATAAAGATACAATATTGAAAGACAAAGTTTTTCCATATGGACATTTACATAACACAACAGAATAAAATGTAATATTTCCTTTCGTCTTCAACTTTTGTAATTCATGTATTATCCTATTATAACATTGGGAACACGTGTAAATTCTGTATGAAAATAGACGATCTGAATAGATTATAGTAAGCAGAATCTTGTAGAATTAAGAATTAAGTAAATCTTTTCAAAACTAAATGTATAAAATAAAAAAGATAAAAAACTTTTGAAAATAATTACGCTTTTATTAAAAAACAACTTAATTGTACACAAATATATAATTCATGATCTCACACAAATACTTTTATAGATTATAAATATGCATGAGAAGATCAACAGATGTAGTGTACATCGAATATGTTTCTGTCTCGGCATTTACAGGGATTGTGTGGTTAATACATCGCTAAGCCGCCTTTACTTCCCCAATTTAAATAAGGTACACATTTAAAGCTGAGTGGACTTGTGGGACTTAACCTACACTAAACAGGACCTGGACGAATTTTCTTGCCCCTCTGCGTCAAGGATCGAACCCAGGACTCTTTAAGAGTCGACACCATTCAGCCACCCGTCCCACATTAGCATATATACTGACCTAAATACTTTTACATTAGTTGATAACTAGCAATAAATTATTAATTATATATATTCTATATTTATCTAGATTGGCATTTGCGATTATATTTTTATTAATGAGAAACTGAAGTACGTGTATGATACAATGAATTTTTTTCTACTTTTTAATTTTAATCAGATCTTTTTAAATTTTTTTTATATTTATTATAAATATAGGGACAAAACTAAAAAATATTTACAGTTAAATTCAGACAAACTTTACATGACTTGATCTATTAAGCCATTTTTATTGTCCATTCAAAATCAAATGGAATAATGTAACAATTGCAAATATCTAATTAAAACTGAGAAATAATAAATAAAATGAATTGATTTGTTCATCTATGTCTGAATGAGCATTTGGTCCTGAAATTTGCAAAACAAAACGTAGATCAAATTTACTAAAATAAATTAACGCCGAGATGTGCAGATTATGGACATCATTCATGACAACCTAGTGAATTGGATTTGGGAAATATGTTAAGGGGGACGATATTGTCGCCATATATAAACACCACATTTTGGGCGACATTTTTTTCACAGCATTGTCGAATACATAAAAACAAATTATATAATGCACACAAACGACACATACTTTACATTTTGTAAATGAGAAATAATGTTTCTAACTTCTCCAATGACTGGTAATAGAAAATAACAAAGTAATTTCTTTTTGAATCAACTAAAAAGTAAACAAATATTAATCCCTGAGATTAAAATTCATTGATATGTAAATTTGACTATACAACATCTACCTGAGACATGATACGTGTTTTAGGTCTTAGACAATTTAGACCTTCGATCCCAGAAATTCAATTTGAAATAAATTAATACGCCAACTAGAGAGCTGCGGACGTGATTGGGATTCCGCGGGTTTGGAAATAAACTTATCGGGAGTTCTATGGAATTGGTTTTGTTTTTGCGTGGGTTTGCGTTTTGTTTGAGTGGGACTCTCGCGGACTTGGATATAGTGTTGTTTTAGTCTCAGGTCATATTTTAGTTTCAGTATTTATTTCGTTTTTTGTGTAATTATTTTAGTTTTCGTCTAGTTTTAGTCTTGCTTCTAATTTTAGTTTTAGTTTTAGTTCTCGCTGACGAAAAGTCAACATTTTCGTTAACGAAGGTTTTAGTTTTAGTTTTCAGAACGAAAGCAACACTATATTTTAGTTTCAGTTTTAATTTCGTTTTTTCTTGTAATAATTTCAGTTTTCGTCTACTTAGTCTTGCTGCCAATTTTAGTTTTGTTTATTCTCGTTGACGAAAAGTCAACATTTTCGTCAACGAAGGTTTTAGGTTTAGTTTTCGTCAACGAAAAACAACACTACTTGGATATGATTGCTATTGAAATTTCTTTAAAAAAGCGGTCACAGTTGGCTCCAGAAAGTGTTAATAGCCTCTTATTTTTACATGGACTTAAACTGTAGAACTGTTTGTTTTACTTATTATCTTAAATGTTTTTCATGTATGTTTTTCGAGAGGATTTTTACAAACAAATTTTTAAACCATTATTTATGAGTTATAATAGAATATTTTTTGATGGGAGCGGGTGGGGTTGGGAAAAGTTTTCGCGGGAGCGGGTGGGACTGGGGGGAGGCATTTCTTTGGGAGCGGGTGGGACTGGTTTTGAAACGCGGGAGTGGGGTAGGACTGCAAGATTTTTGACACGCGTGCAGCTCTCTAGTGCCTACCATAGAATATAAACTATACAGAAAGCGAATCCCTGTCTTCGATCACTGTAATACAACCGCAGCCATGCTTGTTATATTTGAACTCCTGTTATGGAATGATCCATAAATTGCCTGCAGCGGAATAAGTTATGATTTTAAGTTATATTTTACTTAATACGAGATCAAAGACACCGGTTACGATAAACTAAGTGCATTGATTAATTTGAAAGATGAGCAAAAAATTATTTAAAAAATTTGGCCTCTAAAGTTTAAAGAGTCGATCTAATAATATAAATATTCTTTAAAAATTTAAGTTATATAAATAATGTTCTACGTTATATTTTTTTTATTTTTGCTGTATAGTTGTGTAGAAAATTGTATCAATATAAAATGACTTGATCAGAATCAAAAGTAAGCTGTGATAGTTGTGTAGAAAATTGTATCAATATAAATGACCTGAGCTGAAGCAGACGCCAACAACAGAGTAAACGACATGATAACTTTTAACCATTGTGAAAAGTAATTTTGATAAATAGGTTTCAATATCATTTTAAAATTGGTGTATACGTTTTAGCATAAAATATATTGATGCCTACAACCCTTTTTGATGCTTTTTTTTTGTAGATGACATCTTTGTTTGTCTGATCTTTCAGGGGCTAAAAATATATTACTGGATCTTAATGAAAAAGATATTATCAATTATAGCAACTTGGCAATTGATTCTAAAAAATTCTCAAACAATTATTTGATGCCTTTGATTTTCAATGATTTCAGTATGGTAAGATAAAATGAATTTTTTAATGTAGTTTAAAATAGGCTTTTCTTTTTATCTCTATTTACTTTATCTATTCCATCTCTAGTGCTAAACTACATTATATTATTTCAGTTTTTTTTTTTAAATTTTTATATTTCTTTAATTTACTAGAACAACACCAAAATTAAGATAATTTGTTGAGTATTAAACAATCGTATATTAAACAATCGTTCAGACATGTCAAGTTAAGTAACAATTATATATATATATATATATATATATATATATATATATATATATATATATATATTAGGGTGGTCTACAATACATAGGTAAAAATAAAAGTTGAAAAATTGCTAGTGCTTCATAAAAATTGTGTTAGCTGTGCTACATAGGACCTTTTAAATATAAAATATAACTCCATTTGAAGTTAATTTAGTACTGCCTCAAAGCACCTGAATTTTTTGTTTGGTCAACTGTTACTTATTTTTTGCAAATACAAAGAATATTTAACTTTTAAAAAAAGTAAACAACTCCATTTTGATTGTACTGTCTACAAGTTTTTAATATTTGTCTTAATTTTCATTTATTTCTAGGAGTTATTGGCTATTGATTTATTATAGACATTTTTTTTTAAAATAGCTGTTACAAGATCTCAGACATATGTTCATCTGTTTGGCGAACCAGTACAGTTATTTAATGGAAATATGCTACCAACAACTAGAGAAGTTTTACAAGTCTACTATCATCATCACAATAATGAAAACTGTCTAAAACTGAATCGGTTACAGTTACTGTTAGATAGGTTTGCGAGATATGGGCCAGAGCAAGAGTACCATCAGCTGAAGAAAGAAATATTATCCAATGCCAAACTTCTTTGTTGTTAAACACAGAACTGTCTGTCGCAATAAGACCCGTGGTGGCACAGCTCAGATGGCAAGGGTGGAGTCAAATTTGAAGCTGATATGAATGGCCTGTTTGATATTGCTCATCATGATGCGATGAACCGAATAAAAAAATTGAAGAAGATAGGGTTTTTCTGGCTGGATCAAAGAACAGAAAGGAAGTATGTCATGGGTTAAATAGACCAGCAGCTTACAGCAGTAGAAGGTCGACGAGCAGTAAGAATACAAAGAGAAGCTGAAATGAGGACCAAAGAAGACAGGAGGCTAAATGATTTAGCTCAGGCAAGTGCACCAGCACCGGCAAGTTTGAATAATGGTGACACCAGTGACATTAGTGATCTTGATGAAGAAAGTAGTGCAGAACTCAGTGACTACAACTTCTGAATGCAAATCATCAGACAGTTCAGACACACAAGGTCAAACACAGCAAAAGCGTGCAAAAATATCTTCAAAGAAGCTGTAAGTCCACAGTTAGCTGCAGCACTAGATCGTACAAGTGTCAACAATCGAGATGCTGCATATATTCTACATGCAGCAGCTACGACTTATGGACAAAATGCATCAGGTGGTCTCTGTCTGTCAGCAGCATCAGAAGAACAAGATCAAAGTATCGTACTCAAGCAGCTGCTGATGTGAAGTTCGCATTCAACAGAGATGGCCCACTGGTTATACATTTCGACGACAAATAGATTCCTTTCAATAGCTGCGGCCCAGGAAAAGAAGATCGCGTAGCAATCATTGTAACAGGTCGTACAACTGAAAAGCTTTGGCTATTTAAAAGTTGTACAAGGAACAGGTGAACAAATAGCCAAAGCTGCAGCAGAAACCATCACTAATTGGGAGCTGACTAACAGCATTGCAGGAATGTCATTTGATACAACTGCAGCAAACACCGGCCATCTCAATGGCGCATGTGTGCTACTGGAGCAAAACTAGGCAAAGAACTGCTATGGCTGGCTTCGTCGAACACATCCTTGAAGTCCTATGCAGCGACATTTTTAAAGGTGTTTGGCCCAACATCAGGGCCAAATGTGATATTATTTCACAGATTTCGGGCACGGCCAAATATTGACCAAGTGGCATACAAACCATGTGCAGACACCCGCCTAATGACTGAAAGTCTAGCAGTGCTAAAATAGGAAATATTGAAATCTCTGTCAAGACATTTTGACTATAACAGGGGAGCAATTCCAAGAGAAGACTACAGGGAATTATTAGAGCTGACCATAATTTTTCTGGGACAGACACCACCACGTGGCATTCAATTCCGTGTACCTGGCCGACCATGCCAGATGGATGTCACAGTTGCTGTATGTTCTGAAGCTGAATTTGTTTTAGAACAGTTTAAGCTCAGTCGACATGAGAGCACAGCATGCTTAGAATTTGGACTGTTCACAACATTGGTGTATGTCAAAGGTGGATATCTTGTACATCACCCAGATGCTCCTCATAAACGATCTGTCTCTTATTCAAAGCCTCACCAACTATCGTACCACTTCCAAGATCATTGCAGACACAGGAAGTGCGGCACTTGGACGCCATCTATGGTACTTGGGACAAGAACTCTTGCCACTTGCTCTGTTTTCTGACCTTGTTTCAGCCGAGGTCAAGACAAGAATGGCATCTTGTCTTATAACTGCCAGCGAAAAATGAAACATCAATCAAATACACGGGCAAAGAAGTACTCTGTGATAAGAAACTTGATTATTTTATTGGAAGCAGATCTAACTTCTTCTTTCAGGTCTTGGAATCTCGACAAATCGCTCTTGAACTTGCCTGTTGAGCAGTGGCCACAGCTGGAAGCGTACCAACACGCAAAGGTGGTTGCCCATTCACTAAAAGCTGTTAATGACTCAGCAGAGCGAGTACTGCATTGGCAACCAACTTCAACAAGTCATTAACAAAATAGGAAGATGAAAAGCAGTACTTGTATCAGGTTGTTGAGTCACACCGTAAACAGTACCCAGATGCAAAGAAGGCAACACTCAATCAATGAATGAACAATGAACAGTGTTGTAGTGTATATGTTACTTAACTGGTTCTGTGAACATTTTACTGATTGGCCCAAAAACAATGTGCACGCATTATATTTTAATTGTTGAAAGCTCAACATTGTTCTGAGTTTATGTTGCGTAAACGAAAAGGGCCGCTATTGTAATTTTCAAATCCAATTAGGCAGTACTGATTACTGAATGAATGGTAATTTTCAGAGTCTGTGAACATTTTGTTGACCGTTTGGAACTCTCAGTACATTTATAATTTTAATGTGGAAAACTCAAAATTTTTCTGGCTTAATGATGCGAAAACGAGAAAATCGGCAGTTATCACCATTTTTAATCCTCATGAGGCAGTAGTAAATGATGATAGAATGACTCAGTTTTTGTTATTTCATTATCTCATTTCATGACATATAGCAGAAAAATCAAAAAGCACTACAAGTTACTAAAAAAATATTTTTTTGAACCAATTTAATATATATATATATATATATATATATATATATATATATATATATATATATATGTGTATGTGTGTGTAACGAGCATCTTTTTTGCAGAAGGACGATTCGGGCTATAAATGTTAAATTCATATTTATTACTACTATTTTACAACATATTAATTGAAATATCAAACATTGTTTGAATTAAAGAACAAGCTTAAATCTAAATAAAAACTCAGAATGTGTTACAGTGTATCATTTTATGCTACTGGTTAAATCGGTAGTAATATTGGCTGATCGTAAATTAGTAAAATGTATAATTAAAAAATAATAAAGCGAAAATTTAAGTTTCAATTGTAATAAAGCAAAATAGCAGTTTCGAATTTTAAATCATTTCTTTGCAAATTTATTTAGTAGTTTCTGTAATTTCATTTTTAAATTTTCGGCCAATGACAGATGCCTGTGACGCAGAATACGATTAATATACATTTAAAAAACCTGTTCTTATGAATTTAATTATTTATTGAGTTTAAATATTGAATATTATTTTTTTTATATTTTCCAAGTTTGTCAAAATGAATGAGTTTTATAAGCTTATAATTAATTTTACTTCCTTTGGGTTAGTGGATTATTGTCTCTAGCATGTGTTTTGTGATTTTCTTCTTATATAAATCTTGTGCTCAGTTTTGGACTTTTCAATTTAGTGAGAAAGTTAAAATCTTGTAAACAAGTAGTCTCTACATGACAATACATAAATTTAATAAATCCAAGTTCATGAATTAACATTTTGATGCATTTGAAAGTAAATTTCCTTTGAGCTATATTATTTGAGAATAAATAACCTTGAGGAGGTAGGTATATATAGAGATGAATAATGCACTAGGTTTAAAAATAAATAAAAAAATATCTAAATAAAAACTCATTAAAGATAACTAAAAATGTACTTTATTGCAGAGACGAATATTTATTCCCTTTTAAAATGTAGTTTAAGAATGATACTCATTCGAAAAATGAAAATCTAAAAAAATAAAATGACATTCTTCACTTTTTTCAAAACCTCATGTCAAAATTTAAATAAAATATTTTATTATCAGGAGATGTGTATTTAATTATTTTTATTTTTCAGAATTACAATTTTTTATGCATTTCTCACTTAACTATATCTCGTAAATTTTACTGTTTTATTCTATTATCATAAAAATACTATGTCATTTCATGTGCTAAGATTTTTTATGTATGAAAATGTACAGTTTATATAAATCAGTCACAAAAATTTAATAAATTTCAAGATGGCAGCTGCCTCAATTCCCGAAAAGTTATTATTATTATTTTTTTTTAAATCTTTATTACGGAAATAGATCAATACTTTGATATTAAAAATGTTTCTTTCCTCATTCGATTATCCCCTTTGAGATTATTATGTCAAAATAAATAAAGTACATCACGGACACAAAAGTGTGCAAAATAGTCAATCTATTATTTAGTCGTATATAGACTGGCCAAATTACAATATAGTCAATATATTAATAGTCGTATATGTAATGGCCAAATTACAAAATTCGTCAATCTATTATTTAGCCGTATATAGACTGGCCAAATTACAAAATAGTCAATCTATTATTTAGTTGTATATAGACTGGCCAAATTACAAAATTGTCAATCTATTATTTAGTGTTATATAGACTGGCCAAAATACAAAATAGTCAATCTATTATTTAGTGTTATAGGACTGGCCAAAATACAAAATAGTCAATCTATTATTTATCGTATATAGACTGGCCAAAATACAAATTAGGCTAGTAAAGTAAAAGAAAACAACAACAACCAAATTTAATTCTTTTAAAATTATAAAGTAAAAATAATTATAAAAAATTGTGAGTAACTAAAATATACTTCACTAAATCTATCTTTATAGGATTTGATAAATAGCAATAAAAATAAATTGTCTATAAATATAGATTGGTACCTACATTTATATTTATATTAGGGCTGCTGATTAATTACCATTAACACGTGATTAACGTGTTACAAATATTATGCGATTACATTTTCAACGCAACATCTATGTTTCTTTATTCTTACCCAAGTGTTGTTTTTCAACATTGCGGAAACATATCAAGAATATAGTAAAAAACCATAAATTGATGGGAAAAGATACAAAAATCTAGAGAAAAATACTCGTCGACAGAAAATGTTTCGTTATATAAAATCAAAACGGCTTTATTGCCTTGAAACAAAATAGTTGTCATTTCTTCTTTACCTGAATGATACAATTAGTGAACATCTGCTGACAAATTTCTGGCTAATCTACTATTTTAAGAAGGATAACAAATAATTAAAAGGACACGTGAATAAAATTTTTAGACTTAAAATTTATTATACAAATATTCAAATGCTTAATACAGCTAAAACATTTCTTGAGAACTTATCCACATTCAAAAAATACCTTTTCATAGAATATTAGTGGCTTTTTAAATAAAAATACTTAAAATAACCATACAAAAGTCAATTGAACAATATTTTGTGAATAAAAGAAATAAAATAATAGAAACATTGCTTTTTGGGAGCCGCTCAAAGCCAGTGAAATATAATGACAGATAATATTGATTTTATACAAATAATTCATTCATTGATTTGTGTCAATTAAAATAGTGTTAGTTTTGATTATTAAACGTAGAAGAAAACAACAACAGCAGATTTCATTTTGAGTATAATGTTAATAACTAGACCCCCCTTATGTGTATTTTAGAAATAACATTTATTTCGACCCCTTAGTTCCTTTTAATAACAAACAAATTTATAAATAAAATTTAAATTAATTTATTTATTTTTCTGTACAAATACATTGAATGCGAGTGGATCATTTTAATTTACGATTTCAACATAATAAATAAAAAACTTTTAGCTGATGCCTATCTGCTGTTGAAAAAGTGTTTGACCTGCAGTGTTTAAGTGAAATAGACAATCTCATGGATGACATAGTATTTAGGTAACTTAATATACTTAATTAGATCTAAATTGTGGCGATTATAAACAGCAATACAGAAAACAAAAACGAGATATTTTTTGTTCAATAATTTATATAGAGGCTAAGTAGTCACTTCTAGAAAAATTGTGTTACAATTTACTTAGATACTTTAAAAATGCTGACATAAAACTGTAAAAAAATTAATGATTAAAAAAAATACAACAACAAGACGTAACCAAACGTTTCTTTAGTGCAAACATTTGCAGTTAGTAGCTATCTGGAACAAATAAAAATCGCTCATCTTTGGCTGCGGCAATAGGCAGGTATCTCGTTAATCCCAGAGACTCTCGGTGGATTTCCACGTACGATTCCAGAATTAGACGTTTAACTTGATATGATCCATGAAATCAAGAGACTGACTACGCAGCAAATAATATTCACAGAAGAATACATTGAAGTATTTGATCCATTGTGTCGTGGACTGGCATTTTGTAAGGAAAAAAATAATATTGGATTTGGCTATTTGATAACCATTATAAAAGGTAAACTACAGGTAATGATTTTGCGACATAAACACCCTCTCAGGCGGTGTGAACCTCTTGCCAAAGCTGCTGTCATTGATAGAATTAATGCGTGATTCGATTTTTATATTTTTTTATCATAGAGGCAAAACTGGCAGCAGTGGTCAATCCAAAATTTAAGACCGACTATATAGACAACTTGATCACAAGGCTGAAGTTGTAAAAACCTTTAAAGCGTGCCCGCAGTGCACTGAGTGCATTTCCCATTCAACTTACTCGGCAGGGTGGTGCAGCTTCAGTACAGTCAGAAGCAGTACAGATATCTAGGATCAATGATTTTTTTGCTGTTTTACTGCACGGCGGCAGAACTAGGACGAATTGCTCAATAGTAACAGTTTTGGTTGAAGTAGACAGATATCTTGAAGATAACTCATCAGAAATGCAGTCATTACAGCCTACCCAAGAAACTATCTGCAATTGAACACTGGACTTCCGGATTGTGCTGCAGTTGAACACCTGTTTTCATTAAATGGGCATGTTTTATGCCATTACGTTCTATGCTAAGCAATGATTATTTTGAAATGATGGTCTTCACGCGCTGCCAAGTGGTGAAACGATTAGCATTAAAATTGTGCTTCGACAATGTATTCTATTGTTTTTACATTTTTGTTAAAAATTTTGGAGATGTTCAAAATTCATTATATTTTAAGTAAAACACTTTGTTGTTCTCAAAAGTTATTGGTGTCGTATCGGTATCGATTTTGGCAATACATTTCTACTGAGTATTTGTATTGGTATTGGCGATACTATTTTCATGCAGTATTGGTATCGGTATTGACGATACACTTTTAGAGTATCGTTAACAACCCTGGCTTCAAACTAGCATCGACGTCAACATTAACTGTAATAGTTTTTTTTAATGAAGAATACTTTAAATAATGATAATGAATACTTATAAAAAACACAAACTTGCACATTTTGTAACATAAAAAACAAATAACAAATTGTTGCTGCATTTAAATTATTCAAAAAATAATTTTATGAAATTTTTCTTATCCTCAATTGCCGAGATAAGCTCGTAATTACTTTCCTCATTCATAATACCATTATCAAATTTCTCTCTCGTAAATAGCCATGTAGCTGTTCTTATTGAACTGATTCAGAGTACATTACAACAAATTATGATATCAAGGATACAACAAAACCAAATTCAAGTAAGATTTAATATGATGTGTTTCATTTGCAATTCTCATCAAAACTGGTGGAAATAAAGAATTATAGCTGACATGATCTGTACGCGAAACGTCCGGTCACATTTCCTGTGTTGGTTGGGTTTTTATAACAATACTATGTTCCTCAATGTGGTGTCACCCGGGGCGGTCCGCCCCCTCGCCCCCGCTTAGCTTCGCCACTGACTGCGAAACAGTCAGGGTCACTTTCGCCTTGGAAAACAAGACGGAAGCTGACATGAGACGCGTCTAATTGACTCGCCCCGTTCTGAGTTCTTTTAGAACTAATATAGGCAGAGACCAAACACATGTGGTCTTTTGGTTTAGAGATAACATTGTCAAATTAGTCGTTAATGCTACATGCACTTTTGAGGGCAATGATGTCTGCATATAAATGAATGGTATATGTTGCAATTACATGTGTCGTGTATTCATTTCTTTTTGTGTTGTAGCAAATATCCTGTGGAACCACATGGCTAGGTAATACACAAATACTTGCCCAAACTCAGTAAGGATCATACACCCAATACTAACGGCCATCACATATCAACCATGATCGTGTCAAGCATTCTTATGCATTGAACCACTTAATTATAAGCTAGTTCATTTAGATGGCTCTGGTGCGAACAGTTGCATTTTTAAAATCTTTGTATTTAACTAAATGTTTTGTGGTATTAGATTCGATTTTGTCTTGGATCATACATACAGTAACGTACCGGTCAGTAGAGTAAAGTAGAGCCTAGATGTAGAGTATTTATGAAAATTTAGCTACACTTAACCATTCAGCAAAGGGTCGTTTGGGGTCACTGGGGTAACATTTGAACGGGACTGCCCCGGTGACGCTTACACTAGCTACGCCACTGTTCGCAGTCACGGATAAACGCCCGGCCCTAACTCTCTAACTCAACTGAAGTCTCCGCGACGCGTATGTCTTCAATCTCACGCTCCATGCACAAGCAGACTTCCGGCTCTCTTGACCACTGGAACATTCCCTGAGCTATAGTGAAAAGTCGAAAAGTGATGTGAAATGACACACGTTCACATAAAAAACTTGGGAATCTGGTAACCTTGGTGGACTGTTCCTTTCATGAGATTTTTTTAATCTGGCAACCGCTGTATATTCAATTCTTGATTATTATGGAAACTTAAAAATTGTCGAATTTTTGACAAAGAAGAACACAGTTTGTGACGCTTTTTCACAATTTGGAGAAACGCACACCGTTTTGCATAAATTTTATATTTTTTACATACCAGAATTGTTCTGAACGCTAAATCTAATTAGCATTTATCCATTACTACAAGTTACCTGCTCTATATATAAATACATTAAGTAATTATCAAGTTGTAAAAGTTGATAAAGCTACTAAAACCCATGAACTCATGAATTAATAATATAATATCGCTTTTTTATATTTATAAAACAAATGAAAGCTTTTTTCAATTCGGGTTTCATGTCTTGAAAATACTACAAAAAGTGTAAAAGGTCTGTGTGTTTTTATGAATTAAAGCGTCATTGGAAACAAAAGAGAATAACAACAATGGCGTGAGAGTTTTGAACACAAAACCGAAGATTATTTATAATGCGATGCGCTATCTGTATTGTGCTATCTCGTGGTGTGTTTGTAATTAGGTGTGGTGTGTGTATTTATGTGGTGTGTGAACTTAGTGTAGTGTGTGTACTTTTAGAGTAGTGTGTGTACTTGGTGATGTGTGTACTTAGAGTAGAGTGTGTACTTGGTGTGATGTGTGTACTTAGTGTGGTGTGTGTACTTAATGTGGTGGGTATACTGAGTGTGGTGTGTGTACTTAGTGTGTGTACATTAATGTGGTGGGTGTAATGAGGTGGTCTGTGTACTTAATGTGGTGTGCGTACATAGTGAGTGTGGTAGCTATTGTGGTGTGTGTACATAGTGTGGTGTGCGTACATAGTGTGTGTGGTAGCTTTGTATGGTGTATGTACTTAGTGTGGTGTGTGTACTTAGTGGGGTGTGTGCACTTAGTGTGGCTGTGTACTTAGTGTACATAGTGTGGTATATGTACTGCTTGGTGCTTTACTTCTAGTGTGTACTAAGTATGGTGTGTATACTAATTGTGGTGTGTGTACTTAGTGTGGTATGTGTACTAGTGTGGTAATGTACTTAGTGTGTACTTATTGTGGTGTGTACTTAGTGTGGTGTGTGTACCGTTGAGATCGAACCCCCCACCACAGTGCCCCATATTAAGTTCCTTATCCCCACCCCTTAAAGGGCTGGTGTCAGCGTAGCACAGTTTAAAGGGACCGAGATCAAAGTTCCTGCTCGAACTCGGGTAAAACCTCCGAGTCAGACTTGATGTCCGAAACGCCCCTCCCTCTATTCCCCCACCCACCAGATTCGGGAACCAGAAGTCGATCGAAACGAGCAACCAGTTTTGTGTTAGTGCTGCAGTAGAGTTTTATTAGAGCTAGAGTCGTGCAGTCACCAGTAATTTTGAATGCTTTTGAATTTTTATACTTTACATTAATAAGTGTTGACTCATCTGTTGATATATATGTTCATTTGACTGTGTTCTTGGAAATCTAGCAATAATCAAGTAATATATTAAAAGAACCCGTAACATGTACTTAATGTATTATTAGTGTGGTGTGTGTACTTAGTCTGCCTAGTGTGGTGTGTGTACTTAGTGTGTTGTGTGTACTTAGTGTGTACTTATTGTGGTGTAAAGCTTAAAGTGTGGTGTGTGTACTTAGTGTGGTGTGTGCAGAGGCGTAGCTAGGGGCGGGGGGTACATATGTCCCCGGGCGCCGATGTTCAGGGGCGCCAAATGGTATATTTTACATATAATATTATATGTTTTCTAATGGGGGTGCTAAAAGGTATTAAAAAAGGTAAATGCCCCGGGCGCAAGTTGCCTTGCCCCCCTCGCTACGCCTCTGGGTGTGTGTACTTGGTGTGGCTATGTACTTAGTGTACTTAGTGTTGCGTGTGTACTTGTTGTGTGTGTACTTAGTGTGTACTTAGTGTGGTGTTTGTACTTAGCCTGTACTTAGTGTGGTGTATATACTTACTGTGGTGTGTGTAATTAGTGTGATATGTGTACTTAGAGTGGTGTATGTAATAGTGTGTGTGGTAGCTATTGTGGTGTGTACTTAGTGTTGTGTTAATTTAGTGTGAACTAGTGTGGTGTTTGTACTTAGTGTGATATGTGTACTTAGTGT
Organism: Bulinus truncatus; assembly: GCA_021962125.1. NCBI lineage: Eukaryota > Metazoa > Mollusca > Gastropoda > Planorbidae > Bulinus > Bulinus truncatus. Next base: position 5,507,292 of record JAGDYQ010000056.1, read on the forward strand.
TGTGCATACGCGGTGTATGCATATATTATATGTAGTAGCTAATATGGTTTGTACTTAGTGTGGCATCTGTGCTTAGTGTGGTGTAGCCTACATAGTGTGTGGTATGTGTACTTAGTTTGGTGTGTCTCCCGTAATCAACGTTTAATATTTGGAAGAATTTTTGTGGTATTTTTCATTACACCATTTTACGGATTCTTACCGTGTACATAATTTACTGTAATTTTTTTAATTTTCTTTTGCACATTAACTCACATACTCTTGAATGGAACAGATTGTAAGTCGTTCTTCAGGATATAATTTGTCAAAAACTAATTCACCATGTTATACTTCCTTGAAGAAATACCATTAAAAGACAAGCAAATATGTTTCTCGATATATTTTATATTAAATTTATTTTGCAGACAAAAGAGGTTCAAAAACCATGACTCAAATTATTCATAAAATGTTAAATTTTATGGTTCTAAGGATGATGCAGGTTGGTTGAAATTTCTTCTCATGTATATGTCAATCTTAGTGGGTACGCAGGCTTATAAAAATTGTATATTTACTGACCAAACAGCCTGACAACATTTATAAGAATAAACGAAATAGATTAAAATTAATAATAATATAATCTACGAAAAATTCACACAAAAAAGAGTTAAAAAAAGAGTCATATATATTTGTAAAATGTACACACTAATTTTTTGTATCAAACGCTTTGTTAAAGAATTTTTTATCTCCAATTACTAAATAGACTTAAAAAATTAAAAGCTTTTATAACAAGAAACAACAAATTCATTACAGGATATTTTGAAGCAATGAACATTGTTTAGCCCCATTCACTAATCCCATAATTTTACATTAAGAGTAAAACTCCACAACCTTTATATAGTAAAGGCTAATTATATGTCACGCTAAATCTGTTTATTACTCACTAAATAAGTTCTCTTAGTTGTTCAATAGTGTAGGCATAATAACGAAGTGTGTGTTAAAGATGACATGAAATCTCTTAGATCCTATAAACCACTTATGGGACGGATTTTATGGCTCCCATTCTTTTATTTCGACCAGAGCCGATAGTGCCATGGAGGCACTATGGGAGATATAGCGGGGACTTAAGCCATGACCTGAAATATCCATTGGTCCTCACCGGAAATCGAAACTGGGACCCCCAGGTCGACAATCGAGCGCTTTACCACACGACTATCCCTATTAAAGTATTAAGGAAATGTATTCTCAAATAAGTCACACACATACATTTAAATAAAGTGTACAATACCATCATAAATAAATCCAATTATTTCTAGATGTCTCCCTTGGCACACAAATCAATTCATCCATTAATATACACCAATATCTTGCTTAGTTCACATTAACATAAAAGTATGAGAATTATTTGTTCAGTAAATCATTCGATGTATAAAAGTTCTACTAAGCTCTGAAATTCTCAAATGTGAGACTGAAAGTAATGAAAAAAGTAAAAATCATATGACGGGATTGGGGTCGAGGGTAAATGTAGTTTTCACCCTTTTAAATAATTAGGGGAAAAGAAGGCTGGGAAGTTTATTATACAACGTTATATTGGTGAGGCGGAAGTGGGGTCATTTTTTTAGTGTTTTATAATGTGTGAACTTTCTTTATAATGGCCCGGGGAGGGGATATATTTTAACAGAATTTGTACTAGAGAGAATGGAAGTCACTTAATTAAGTATGACACGGAGAACGATATATGAATGGAATATATGCTTTTTGAAACCTTTGACTGACCACCAAGTTTAAAACCCCTAAAGATATTTTTGTATAAAGTCATCTATCATATATAATAATACTCATTCTGTGCCGCAAGTGTTAAATCGAAAGTAAAGAATTAATACAACAGTATTCCAGTTTAAAATACAATCAGAAAAATCGGATTCGCCCGAAACCAAAAAATAACCTAGCCTACCGATCGCTTCAAGGGGATATAACCTCATGCAAATGTTTTGGTGGGTACGGCTAGTATATATATAATTCTCATCTTCGCTCAACCTTGCGAGGCAACGGCCTGCGAGAATTCCCTGAATACGTCACAGAAAGTAAAGAGACGCGTCCAACAACGTCTGACTACTTCTGCGTTTTCTGATTTCTTTTATAAAACCAGACTTCTCGCGTATCCCCAGTCGCGGTAAATTATGTAGCCGTTTAACCGCGTGAAATGAGGGAATGCTGTACATCAAATAGAATCTGTCAACTGATTATTGTAAAAATAAAAAATAAAAACACATTATTAATACAATTACGTAAAGAATAAAGTAATATTGAACTAATTTCCAATTTTAGAATTCAAAAAATGGTGTATAAATATAGATAAGATGTGAAAATGCTGTGGCTGGGTCCGGCTAACATTAGTGGGCCAAGAGAACACATTCAACGTTGAATGAATATTTATTTTGATTTCTTTTGTGCTGCTGTTTGTAAACCACCATTAAGTAAATTATAAATATGTATGGCGCATTACAGCAAATGTTAACAGCTTCAGAATATGTACGCATTACAAAAAAATAATAACTGACATCTATCTGTACTGAATAGTATCAAAATAACTTTATTGTGTGCTCTAGGAAGGTGATTATAGCAGACCAAAAATAAAAAGCAGTGCAAATTAAACGCCCACCCCACCAAAAATATGTCTGTTAGAAACTGAAAGAAAAAATTACAATTCAAAGAAAAATCCGTATCTTAAAAAAAGGCATGTTATATCTAACCAATAAAGAAAATTAAGTCTAGCAGCTCATCGAGAATCAAGGCATCCAAAGAATTAACTAAAATATAAACAATAAAATAAAACAAGTTGCTGGAAGGTGCCAGATAGTGACCATAAAGTCTGCACATGATAGGTCAAAGTTCAAACTTGCATACCATGTATGTCTGTTATTTTGTTTGATTACTTATTTAAAAAATAATTATTATAATTATATTGATTGATAAGGTATGTATACAAATTAATGAGATGATTAGTTTAATATAAAATACTAATCAGAAGCGCTAATTTTATTTCTAATGTTCAAAAAGCCTACTAAGCTAACTGAACAATACACAGATAAACTGAAAGTGTTGAACAATTGTCAGTGTTCACAACATTTTTTTGTGTCCTATCTTACAAAATATGGCTCTTGAAAACACTGTATACTCTATGCGTAATGAGCTATTGGTACATAAACAATATTTGTTTTGAGTAGAATTTGATTGGTATTTTAAAAGACAAAGATTTCTGAAACAATTAAAATTTCGATTTGTAATTATGTATAAGGAGATTCTTTTTCAAGAAGAGTTTTATGTTTTATAGACATTTCTAGTGGCGTTACACACGAAACAAATTGTTAAATATTAAAAAAAGCGAAGAATCGGAAATGTTTGATTAGAATCAAAGTAATTCAATCTTCGAGTAAGATAAAGAAATACCGTAAACACACTGTGAACTGCATTTCTGTTATAAATCATTTACAGTAACTACCACACCAATTCTTTCATTATCCTTAGCATTCACTCGCACACTAAATCAATTGTTTATTCATTAGATAGTAATACACCATTACTTAAACATATAACTCATCTTCTATTTTATTTTATTTTAATATGGGTTCACTTATTTCATAAATAATGAGGCAAATATAAAGTCAGTCCTTAATAAAATAACTTTTTTTATTAGATCAAACATCTCAGCTGTATCAGTTTGAACACGCACCACATTGTTTCATTAATTTAAACTAACCATGTCGTAATACTATCTTTTATAGCAATTTAATATACACAAATCTCATCGTTGAAGAAAACGAAATAAATTGTTAAAGAAATAACATATTTACTTTGTCATAGGAGAATAAGGTGCTATGACAGACATATGTTTACCTGAAGAATTGTAATATATACATATATTTATTGAAACTTTTTGCTGTCAAGTAACTGAATATATATATGTATATATATATATATATATATATATATATATATATATATATATATATACACACACTCAAACAAAAACATGAAGTGGATTAAAGAATATATAAATTTCATGTTCAATTTTATTTATATTTGAGGCATCCCTACATCAAACGTCTTTTTTCTATGGAAACAGCTTCCTGTTAACAGCATGGGTTGACCAGAGCTGTTGATGCTGTCAATTTTGATCTGAAGATTTCCTATATTAGATTGAATATAAAAAATTAACACAAGCGCATTCATTTTCTATAGGATCCGTTTTTTAATATTGGAGTAAGGTTGCAAAATTGTTTAATATATAGATGCATATATTGACATAAAACTAATCAACGGGATCAGAACTAGGAGTAAGCTACTTTTAAAACTAAATCACGTCTCTTATGACTACTAAGTTCATAGCTGTAACTGCGTATTCTCGAGCTATTCAAATAATAATATGGCGAAATAAAAGCATTTAATATATGTTGTTTTTTTTTTAATAAGATTAGAACAGATTTTATTTTTATTTTTACCAAGAAGAACAGTCCTAACTGTTATAAATAAATCATCTTATACAACAAGCTTTCCAGACAATGTTGATTGCATAGGGCCCACAAAAAGTTCATAATATTTCAATTCTTCTTTCTTGTCTAACAGATAAGCTGTTGGTACTTTTGTTTTATTGGCCAATGCCTTCATAACTTTTAAGAAGAATGTGAAAACTTTTGCACAATATTAGGAAATCTGCTTTTCATATTTCTATCTAATTATTCAGTATGTATGTGAGATTGCAAAAATTGACATTTAAAACGAAAGTTTTTTAATGCACTTTAATTGCATAATTACAACGTACTCATGTATAAAAAAATCCGTCAGTGCGCTTGAAAATAACAACATATTCCTAAAGATGTGTCAGTGGCGCTGAAAATAACAACATAAATATATTCTGTTCTTCACACCACAAAGGCCCTATATTTAATCTGTTCTTCACATGTATAACATTATCCGATAACCATTTAAATTATGCATTGAAGACCAATCCCAGTGGTCTAACACAATCAATGTAATTCTATCTAACATAATAAATGTATTTCTATCTAACACAATAAATGTAATTCTATCTAACACAATAAATGTAATTATATCTAACTCAATAAATGTAATTATATCTAACACAATAAATGTAATTATATCTAACTCAATAAATGTAATTCTATCTAACACAATGAATGTAATCATATCTAACACAATGAATGTAATCATATCTAACACAATGAATGTAATCCTATCTAACACAATCAATGTAATCATATCTAACACAATCAATGTAATCATGTCCAACCAATAAAATAACTAAGTATCTAACACAATCAATGTAATCATATCTAACACAATAAATGTAATTATATCTAACACAATCAATGTAATCATATCTAACACATTCAATGTAATCATATCTAACACAATGAATGTAATCATATCTAACACAATGAATGTAACTTCATCTAACACAATCAATGTAATCCTATCTAACTCAATAAATGTAATTATATATAACACAATAATGATCACCTTTGCTTTAATCTTTGATTGTACCTTCTACACATAAAGATCAAATGCTTTTCTGTCACGTTTTTTTAACTTACCAAATTGTCTTACTACATCAAAAAATGTTGTAGTCATGTCACAACTTGGTCCTTTGTTCAGTTTGACTCTCAATATTTACAATAGATGTTGAAATAGTACCCACTCCATGATCATACAACCATCCCAACAAACTATAATAAATAATATAAAATGAAAGACGATTTGTAATTTGAAATATTTAAATTCAGTAACACAAGAGAGTAATAAAACAAAGGTTTATTTAAATGTGTTTGTTTCCTTTTGTTTAACAAGGGATGACAGAAAACAAACACATAAGTTTTAATTATTCAAAAAGAACCAAATCTGAACTAAATTGTTCAGATCAAATAAAACAGTCGATCACCTCTAGTAGTCAATCTGTTTCAATAAATGTATCAGCGATTAAATGTTTGCATACACTCAAAAAGTTTGTAATTGAAGTTATCTCTTCTATTCACATCGCACCCAGCCAATGTGAACATTGACCAGTTAGCAAACACTGGCCATAACAATTATAATTTTCTAGTTGATATAAATAACTTAATAGTAACACAAAAACATCAACTATACTTATTAAGATTAGTTATATCTTAACAACCTCGACGTTTTATTCTTTATATAATTTTAAGTCTGTATTTCTCCGCAGCAACGCGCAGGTATACAGCTAGTTTATTATAATGTCAATAAATGCATATATTTATGATCACATTATCTGATACAAATTTGAACAAAATTGATCCGAGTTTCTAAGCTGTCTTGTTCCCCGTTCTGGTAGTTGCAAAGTCACCTAAACATACACCTGGTTTCATTAGAATAGATGAATTCAACACACCTTTCATTTGCCACCGTCACGGGTCATTCACTGCACAATTCCCATTATTGCAGCTGCTGTCACATGATCTGAGAACATAGTTCTTAAAAGGCAGTGGCTACGGTTCGGTCCGACCGTCTCGTATTTTTTTTACTTCGGGTACCAGTCATAGATAATATTGCTCCACACCCTAACCCTAACCCTATCTCTAACCCTATCCCTAACCCTATCCCTAACCCTATCTCTAACCCTATCCCTAACCCTATCCCTAACCCTAATCCTGAAAAAAAAAAAATTCTGGAAAATTATGTTGTTATATAGTTCAGTGCAGCGACTCGGCCGCTATGCTGGCATCTGAAAAAAAGAAATACGCGTTCGGTCGGACCGAACCGTAGCCACTGCGTTCTTAAAAAGTGTTCGTCACTTTACCTATAACTCTATTTCCTCCATATTCTCTATTCTCTCTCCCCACTTCTTATTTGTTAGTTATTTAAGGATATTTTTTTATTTAATAATCATAACAACAAATGTTAATGAAGAGTTACATTTCAAGAAATAAAAAAATACCAATGAGAAAAAAAATGTTTCTTAAATCTTGAAGTATCTTTTTAGACATTAATTTAAATAATGTTATTTCCAACACAGGCTTATTCAACTTGCATTTCACCATTCAAAAACTTCTACGACGACCTGTTGATAACACCTGTTGTATTTTTATTGATTGAACAAAAACAACCTAGACAATATCATCTTAATGATCAAATCCCAGATGCTATTAATATCGACTTCAAATTCTTTCCTAAAGGTAAAAGTCTTTTTTGTTGTGTTTTTCTATTTGATTTAAATAGCTGTTCAACTTTAGATTTCAAAGATACGCCATTAAATATTTTAGAACCTCTTGGTACAAATTATAGACGGAAACTTTATACTGAAACTCGAATACACCTTAAGTATTAATTTTCGTATAGGCAAAATTTGTAATTTTTTTTACTCTTATTTGCTATTAAAACGTGTATTGTACTTTTACTTACAATGTAAACCATGGATACTATTACTTGTATAGTCATTACAACGGCTGAGGTTGTTGCGGTAATAGTGTGTTTGGAAAAGTTAATGCATCTTCCAATGTTTTTGGGAAAGCAAGTTATTTATATATTGTATCATTGATGCATCGGTGACCATAAGAGATATTTCCATATAAGAATATGATAACTGATGGACCTTCTCATCAAGGTTAATATTTTAGGCGCACAAATAGCTACATATATGGGGAAAAGTGTGGTCTTATCAATGCACACATTCTCTTTTGTTTTTAACGGTTATGAATATGCCAGCTATCATCGCGATCCCTGCAGAAATCACAGATTTTCGGACTAAATCTGCTCTAAAAAATATTAAAATCTAACTTAACTTGTGGTCTTTGTTGACGTTTTAATATCTGTTTTATATCTAGATATACATTGTACACTATATAGGGTTTTAAAATATTTACAGCAAGACCTTATTTGACAAAAAACATTAACTCCAACTTTAAAATGCAATACGACAAATCTTAATCGCCACTTGATACGATATTCAAAAACAAAACTATCTTAACACGACCTCGCAGTACCACGTACCAGGATCATAACATAACTAACTGAACATCCACTAATTGTTCATACGGTCCATCTACACGCACAGACTCACAGAGAATACAACTCGAGTTACACACTACCTCTCTCCCCTGCTTATACACTAGGGGTGGTTCATTGAGATATGGCAAAAACAACATGTGTGCTATAGAGCAAGACACTCCCAAGTTTTTACATCTGCTAATAGTAATGTTTCGGTAAAGTTTAGCTTTTAAATTCTAACTACAAGACGGTACTCAAGAGCAGTATAATATCCAAATTTTACGAAATTATAGCATAATGAAGCAATACGCATATAAGTTGAATGTTTTAAAATTACAACCAGCAATAGCTTAATATCAACAGTTCAACACTTCTTGCAAATTAACCACTAAGCTTAAACATATTGTTATTGGCATTTGTCACTATTAAAAGGTAAAATTGTGCTGTTCGATCAAAAATGAAAATTTAACCAACTCAAATTCAAGTCACAAAATAATGCATTATCAGTCAATGTTATTGTCATTCTGACATTAAGGCCTGAACAGTAGACTTTTTGGTGATTTGTGTTGGAACAGGCTTGCGGTTTGCTTCCACTACTTGCAATAAGAGTTGTTTTTCATTTTCATCGTTAGTGTTATGTCTGGTGGCAAATCAAGAAAAGGTTACTAATGTTATAACAACAAGGAAGGTTCCCCGTTCTGGTAAGGTAGTCACTCAAACATACACCTGGTTTCATTAGAATTGATGAATCTACACGCACTTTTCAGTTGCCACCGTCACGGGTCATTCACTGCACAATTCCCATTATTGCAGCTGCCGTCACATGATCTGAGAACAGTTAATCCAACAAGCTCGTCTGAAACATACCAGAGATGATTTTTTTAGGACCTTTCTTGTATCTGTACTGATGTCAGGATCGATGATCTGGTAACTGCTGAGATCAGTCCACAGCTATAACCACTGGATGGAACTTCAGCTGCAGTTACCCAATGCTTGGTGTAAATTAGTGTACCAAACTTAACAAAGCGCTCAACTTGGGCTTCTTCTTCTTTGTAAGCTTGAATACATATGCTTGATTGCGGAAGAGATATATTTTCATGGCATAATTAATTTTCCATCCAGTGAGCACGATGTACTGGTCCTGGAGCACTCCATGGATTGTACTCGGTGGATGTGCCAAAACAATCAGAGTCAACTCAATAAGCTCCATGTATGCATCTCTGACTTATTCCTTTAGGTGATCTTTGGTGAGTAATGGTTGAATCTGATACTGGAAGCTTCAGGTGTCACCTAGAATTCGGAAAAAATTGCATGGTGATGACACCTAACAGCCTTGAATCGTTTGAAAAGCGGGATATCTGGGAGTTTGAAGGTTCATACAGCAGACAGAAACCTTTGATAAGATTATCTCCATTACATGATGATTTATATTAACCAGTGAAGTTTACGACCTAGCCTATTTTCAAGGCCAACATATACCATTTATTCTGCAGGTATTTACTGAGGTTGTGTCAAAGCACATAGCCTGAACCTTCTCAACCAGCTGCCACTCCACTAACAATTTGTGAACAGCATTTGCATCATTCTCACCAGTTCCAGAGCTCACCTTTAGCACATCTAACAGTTTGTCCATCCCATCACCTGAAACTAAAACTTGTAGCCTGTCAACTGAGCATTCCCCAAATATTGCTGGAAGTATCTTTCCATCCCAATGGGTTACTAATGGGAAAGTTGGCTAAAATTATTTTCATTGCTTTAGAAAATAAATGCCTAGCATTTGACCGCGCTTGTTGAATAGTGCTATGTGAAATAGGAAGTGCATTTGATCGTTACCAAGGGCTGCAGCATTAGGAATAAGTAGTCGAACAGCTTCACTATCAGAAGTTTTATTACGGTCAAAGGCACTTGTTACACTTGATTGGAATAATTGGTCTCGAGAGTTTTCTTTACTTGAGTTTTCTTGCTGTTTACCTGATTTTCTAATTTTGGTTGGTATGTACTCATCGTCATATTAAGTTTCATCATAAGAACACTGTTTGCAAATGCACAGTCATAATCAACATGATGTTATGACATAGAATAATTAGACAGCCAGCCTTAAGTAAGTAAAATATAACACAAAGAAAATAATACAGTAATTAAATATGCAAAATGTAAATTACATGAAAGTTCGGCAATTTTCTATGAAATTCCGAAATCCATCGTCGTTGAGCATCACTTTGCGGTTGGCACAAGAGACTGAAACTCTGCCCTAATTAAAGGTTTGCCATAAGGAAAAAAGTTAGAGGGTGTCTTGCTCTGTCGGTGAAAGTTGAGTTTTGGGTCACCCTATTATACACCCTTGGGCTTTTTGTCTTAGAGTATGAGTCACTGACTGGGTTGGACTCGTATTTGTATTTTCCTCTGCTACAGCGTTCCACAGATGATGCAAACGTAAATACCATGTGAAGGTGCAAACAATCAAGTCTAATATATAAATATTTTCAACTTTATTACACAACACACCAGTCATAAACAGGTTCTGGGTGGCTTACAAAGGTAAAAAATATAAATCCAGAACTAAAAGTGAATAAGTACGTTGTCTCTATCTTTCTTTCTTTCTACGTCGACCGTTCTCATCGAAAAACCTAAGTCTAATCCCAGTTCTCACGCTTCCAGACTTACACAAGTGATCCCCCCCCGACCAATCATTGATTCACGCTCTCCGCATCGCCGATCTAGTAGTTTTCCTGTCATAAGAGGGATGTACGTCTGTTGCGGACCCCTTTGAGGGTATCCTTGGCTTGTTGCTAAGAGTATGAGGGCTGACTTAATGGTGACCCGTATTTGTATTTGTGTTTCTACCACACACAGTCTCACCAACAATTAAACGTATAACAAGTGACGATGATCAATTCAACAAGTGTGTACAGCGACAAAATATATTTATTTACAGAGACACCAGTCCGTAACAGAGATCTGGTGGTCTTTAAAATCATAAGCAAAAGTAATCCGAAAATGCCAAAGATTAACTTAGCATCAATGAATAATCAAAGGGACGTTCTCTGATAGATCACCCTTCTCTCTCTCTATCTCTCTCTTTCTTTCACTCCGGAGACAACAATCGACTCTCTATCACAGAGATCACTCAGTCTCATTGCGACTAGCCTGACCCGGCTCACCGGTCGAATGTCTATAATCTATCTTACATTACTCAAACACTTTCTTCCACGTGACCCCTAGCCAATCAATTATAATATCTGTTTCTTTCAAATCAGGGTGGAGCCGTAGGATGAGGGGGGAGAAGTACGTCATACCGACAAACAGGAGTAACTAGACATCCATCCCTTGTCGGCAGTTGACCAGGGCCGAGTGATCAGGAGAATCCCGCGAGGAATGTAACGTGTTTCTGTCAACCGCTGCCCCGTTCACCGAGAAGAGTTATTCTTCCCCGTTCCGCTGACCACCTGGCCGATGACGCAATTACGGGGGTGGGGTAAAAAGGGTGAGAACTTGAGAACGGGAACGTATATATTACAATACATCGTATAATATACGTCTAAATGTTAATACTATTAAGTCAAGGGTTGGAATAAAGGGGGTGGTTTCGACAGAATAGTCACAACCCGTGACAGCGTCAAGATTTCAAAGGCAATTGTAAATCACCATGGGATTAGATATCTACTCTTGTCGGTAGTGAAAAAGTATGAATGACGAGAGGAAACCCCGAGGTGCGAAATAGCATCCCCCGCCAAAGGCCTGTATACACATTTTTCTTATATTTTTATATAACATACTTTATGTATACTTATAATTTATCCATTTTATAAAGGCCTGTATACACATTTTTCTTATATTTTTATATAACATACTTTTGTATACTTTATTTGCACTGTTGAATTGGACTTTTACAAGACTAATAAGCCTGACAGTTTGAGACTGAAATGAGTCTTAGTTTATATTAATGCCATTTTTCCAAATGTGGTTACATGTATAAGCAAATGAAAGATATTACTCTTAAAAGGATTTATTAAATTTGTTTTAGATACCTTTATACCAGGTTTTGTTATAACTGCAACCATGATTATTGTAAATGTACTTCTACCAAGGAAATACTTGAGACTAAACATTGTCTAACAAGATATGAGATCCCTCTAGAAAAAAGACTAAGAGGGGAAGTTGAGAAGTATTGATCACCTGCTACTTGGAAGCAACTTTACCTGTGACAGCTATTATAGAGGGTCAGCTGCTACTTGGAGGCAACTTTTACCTATAGCATGGCTGAGTGTATTGGGCCAGTACTTTCCCCCACCCAACAAACTCCAGATAGCATAAGTATGGGTGGACCTTTCTTTGGCTACAAATTCTATTTTTAGTGTGCTGATAAAATGTACTTTAATTATTTTTATATTTTTTTGGATAATCTCAGGCCACATATTGTAAAAATCATTTGTTTTATCTGATGAAAATAAGATGAGTAAAAAAAATTAACTTTAGATATTGATTATTCCTGTATTTTTTTGTTTTTAGTTTATTAGTAATTCTAGATTTATTATTAGTTATATATATTCTATGATGTAATGTTTTCATCTTTTCAGAATTTTTTTGAAGATTTTAACGCATAAGTTTTTTAGTTTACTTTTACAAAGGCTGCTAATATTTTAACATAGAACCTATCAGTTTCAGACAAGCTAATGTATATATTTTGTTTATTAATCTTTGCTTAAAGAACACAGAACTAGGTTGGCAGCAAGTGTTCCTTATTCTTCCAGGTATGTTCTTTATACAAAATAAAATGTTAAATACTCTTTATAAATGTGTTTGTTAAATACTCTATAATGTGTTGAATTTTTTTCGCTTACACTTAAAAATTTTAAATGTACTAAATGTGCACTATACTTGGTAATTAGAAAACTGAATTAAAAAAAAGGTGGCCACACATTCCTGGTGTAGTACAGAATTCAAAATTTAGTAGAACAAATAAATGTTCATATGAAAAACTGGATCACTGAACAACTACACAACTCAATTTATTAAGCTATTACATCTATTATAATTAAAAAAAAGCTTTCTTTTTCAGAAAACAAATGGTTAAGATCAAATTTTATCTGTAAAAGTTCATTGGTTTACTGAAAATTGCATGCTTAATAAAGAACTAACAAATACGTAATAAAGATGAATGAATACTGTTGATCTGAGCAATTTGACACTTTAAAAGCTGATGTTCAAGACATTTATATCGACTCACTTCATTAGACAAGACTTAATAAATACTTTATTGAATCAAGTAGCAAAATATGAGACATTTTAAGCTACCTACAGACCTAATGTACATAAATAACTATTCAAGGTTAATGCACAAGGAGGTATTTAATATGCTTAGCTCATATTGGCTTGAAAGTGAAAAGAGATGTAATAAACAAATATGTAAAAGAAAATGGTTGAAAAAAATATTTTGATTTAAAAAAATGATTCTCAAAATGTCAAAGCAAAAAAAAAATTTCAAAATATCTGATATATAAAAGCTCAATCAGCACATGAACATATCAATAGTTAGTTGAAATAATACCCATCAAGTTATATTAAGTACTTTAACATAACATATTTAATTAATAGTATCAAAAGACATCAATATTCTCAGGGTACTAAGTCTATGATTGTTTTTCATTTTTAAAAAATGCTTTTGTTGAAAAAAAAAAAAAAAGATGAAGCTGCGTGCTTATAAATTGTGGGGCATCAATTATCACATAGATCTGAATACAAGAAGAAAGTGTTGCTCCTAACTTGTAGTGAGAATAACAGGAATAAAAAAAATTGATGAGAAAGTACGGCAGGTAGCAGGCATTGAAAGTCTCAACATCCGGATGAAAATATGACAAAAAGCAGATTTTGTTTACACTAATAATAAGCTGAATGACTATCTTTTTTAGAAACAAAATTGCATACAACGTAACTGTAAAAAATTAATAAAATTGGAACACAATAATCTTAATAAAAATAGTGAAGATGTCCAATATTACTGTAACAAGCTTTCTTACAAACACCAAAGCCCCAGCAGTAATGAAAAAATCGTATTGCTATTATTTCAGATATTTTTTTCAACTGCTATTCTTCTTTCATAATTTTCAAATGTACACACACAAGGAATGCTACATCATCTTGTAGTGTCTACTCAATTAGTAAATTAATTGTTCATACAGCCATGATCAAAATAAATTTAGATATTTGAGTTTTTAAAGCAAGATGGAAAAATTAAAACACATGGATCTAGTGAAAAAAAAAAATGGAGGCTAGTGATATACAAATGATTGATTATCTTGACAATCTTTTTTGAAAAAAACTGATGATGACATTTTCTGTGCTTGTACAAGTGAGGTTGAATCTACTGAAGCTTATTTTTACAGGTAAACTTTCAAAAGTATAAACATTAAATTGAAAAAAATTGAAACAATAAGTTAACATTTATTTCAAAAGAAAACAATACAAGTGATTTCAGTTAGCAAAACTAAGAAATGATCTATTTTGAATAGTAAACATATTTCTGACTGGTTTCTTCTTAGAAAATTTAATCGTGGCTAAAAATCTACTTTGAACTCAAATTGATTTATAATCAAGACAAACTTCAGCTTTTAATAATTATATTTATAATTACTAGCACTTTTATTGTTTCAATGAAATTAATTAAATTGCACAAAAAAGTGCAGACTTCCCGGCAAGGGGACCAATTTAAAAGCATCATTTAATGGCTGATTAAATATACATAAGAAGATAGTTTTACTTTATTTTTTCAGTCTCAGATTGGGATGTCATCTTTTTTCACTCGGACTTCCAATTTTCGTAAAAAGAACAAGAAATGTTTTTTAAATATACGTGTTGACAAATGTCACAAACATGTAATCATTATCAATTTTTATTTTGTTGAAAAGAGTGAATTATAAAATTATATTTCATGTAAATAAGTATGTCTTATGTTATTTGATTAAAATGTATATAACAGTTAAAATTAATTTCTTACAATATTTAGAGAAATTATATTGACTTATATTAGAAATGAAGAGAGTTTGAAAAGACATACTATAATAGTTTAATCTTAAATTTTGGCATGCTATTAATACAAGAGATCTATTGCCAAAGGTAATTTCAAAAAGAAAAAGAAAGGTTTTCGGTTGTTGTGGGTTTTTTTAACCCTTTCCGTTTCGATCTGTGTGGAACACACCCGGAGACCACATATTATTGTTGATAACTTTGTCTCCTTTTGAATATTTTTTTACAATTTTTTTTTAAACCAACTATAACATATTAGAAATGTGCAGACTGATGGACTCAAAATTAAAAAAAAAAATGTCATAGTGACTTTATTGTGTGGGGCTGAATTTTTATCTACTGTCTCAGCTTGGCAATTGGGTGTAACGCACCGATACACTTTTTTAATAAAACAAACTATGTCTGAACTAACTTTGAAACACTTTTTCGTGAATTAAAAACTGTTTTGTGTCATCCATATAATAGGATTGAAACTTTTAGCAATACATAAGGCATTGGGATATAAAAATAGGTTTTAGAGAGAGATCGTTACATATAAATAAATACTCCCTAAAAGCATAGGTTGCCAAAGAGTATATTGATTCTGTGTACACATTTTAAATCAGAGAAGTCATATGTACACATGAAAAATAGGAGCTTTGTCACTCAGTATGCACAGTTTAGACATAAAATAACTTACAATGTTCCTTGCATGTATTGCTCATTACACTTGCTGCAATGAGATATGATTTCCTGTCTTTCTTTTGCTGGACAAAGTGCACATTCTTTACTGCTTTGACATTGGAGTAGTAGGGAACATCAGTTATCCTTGCCCTTTAAACAGGAGTTGAAGTGGTTTGGGTAGCTGGATGAGTGTTTGTAATGAATTTTCAGAGACACTAATTACATTCTGGTACTATAATATCTTGATGTGTTGGGGCAGGTCGTCTCTGAATATGTGGAAGGAGGAGGAAATGTGCAGCTTCAGGTATGAAATTCTGTCTGGTCTTCATAAGATAGTAGAGTTGTTTGGATACTTAGTTTTGAATAAAACTCCTTGCTGCAATTGTTGGAAACACAATCAATGGTAACCTTTTTAGTTTTTCGTTCCACAGAGAAATGCCTTTGTGCCACCAAGTCCCATATCATCCACACCTTCATTGGTTTTGTTGCAATAGGAGCACAGTCTCTGGTTTCTTGCACTCAGAATCAACTTCTGCATCTGGACGATTGTGCATTGTAAGCTCAGGAGCAGTACATTCTTCTGCTTCTTGCTCTGGTAATTGACCAGTGTTGTATCTGTTTTTAAACAAAAATATTTAATTATTGAGAGGCAGAGCTTTCTTTTGTTGGAACTCTTTAGTAGGAATGGTTTTATTTTTCTTTGATTGTCCCAACTCAGGTGAGTGTTTTTTTCTTGGCCATTGACTCTGCAAGTTGCCAAGGAAAACTATTGAAATAATGTATGTTGTGACATATCGACCACTTTCTTGGAAGTCACTTACAGTTAGAGTAATAACTGTTTCTGAGACTATTCCAACATTTCTCTTGCTTTTTTAATGGCAAGGCACTTGTCCTTTATTTGCCAAGATATGGGCAACCTCTCAAGGGATAGTTTGAAGAGGGACTCACATTGCCCAGAAGATTTTAATTCCCTATTTGAACAGGCTTTGCTTGGTAGATATTGAATAAATTTGCAACGCCCTCTAAAACCAACAAGTTGTTCATCCACAGCATAATGCTTTCTCCAAGATATAATACCAGGCTAAATTACATAAAAATACGTTTTCCAAATGTCTCTTATTGGAGCAAAAATGTCACGAGTTAGACGGACTGTGCTCTTGTGTCCTTGTCATCAAACCTAATATGATTCAGAAGATTGTGCAGAATGTCTTCATTGAAAATGCTGCCTTCAAAAGGGGATTTCCATCAACTGGATTAGACCAGAAAATTTTACTGATATGCTGTTTTTGGTGAAGGAGTTTCAGTATGTAGTAGGCATCCAATTAAAGCACGCATTGCTAACATCAGTGCTATATCATTCATTTCCTTTTACTTTCTGACCTTCCTTGTATTGAGAAGCTCAACTATTGTACGTATTATTTTTTCTTTAATTTAGCGTAGAAGAGCTTCATTGGGAGAAACAATGGGATCTGTAAATGGAATCCGATTCTTTGGAAGTTTTATTATGTTCTTCCCAGGGGTTCGCATCTCTTATAGGTTGATTCACGGTGCCATTCAGTTGTCGTCTTTACCAAGGACAATTGGTTCTCTTGATCTATTTTACCACCATCACTACTACTGTCAAAAGGTTGTATGTTGTCAGTAGTTGCGGCATTAACTGTTTATCATCAATAAACTGAACATTTACAGAGTCAGTACTAGTGCTTTCTGGTAGTAGGGGCTGCTATTTTTCATCATCATCTGATATTTCAGGCTCATCACTTGTTTGCCCATCATTATCAAACTGAGCACCAGGACTTGTAAATAAGCAGTCTTACCTATATTAGAATTTAGTATCTCTGTGCTCTTGACACTATTAAAAAGCTTGTTTTCTGTAACTTAATATCTAGCAGTACGTGCAGGCTTCTGAAAATCAAAAATACAAATTTTCGCCACCACCAAAAAACAACTATACCAAAGATATTTACGACAGCAAATAAAAAAATATCTTACCACACCACATCTAACTATGTTCATTATCTAACTTCCCCTGGCAAAAAAAAAATAAACTGTATCTCCTATGTCCTCTTGATCCCCATTTAATTAGATAATCAGTTGGCTGTTTGACCCTAAACATGACCCCTAGAGTGTTTCAAAAAAATTTTTTTTTTCAAATTTAACCGCATAGGGCATTAATGAATGAGGATTGATGTATTAGGTAACCAGTAAAAATTTCAGTCAAAAAGATTGACATTAACAGACTGTTCAAAGGGTTTCCTTCTTTTGGCATATTCGTAAGCAGGGACGAGACGTGAGTGTTGCCAGTCTAACTCTTAGAGAAAAATTGATTGATGTTTTTATAGCCATATACAAAGCACAAACGAACAAATATCTATATATTTGTATAAAGTATTGGACTAATAATATGCACAATTTATAAATAACGTCTCGTCCCTGTTTGTAAGCCTATATGATGCAATTTTGGAGTGGATTTGTTAAATTGTCTTTGTAGTATACTATTATTGACATTTTAATTGTTAATTCCGCATTATTCATTCTGCAATGTACACTGCTGTGCGTTCTTTTTTTTCATATTTAAGATTTAGAGTTCAATTGTAATAATTAATATGGCATCTGTACCTCAAAAGACTTTCAAAACTAGATCTGAAATTGATGTCTGGTTGATTGGTCAACAGTTAGCATCTCTTGATTTAGTCACTTGTTCTAACAGCCTACCAACTATGGGGCTCACTCTGCGTTGTTTGCTTTATTACTTGAAGAGTCAGAAGCTTTCTCTGGAAGCTGCTCAAATGTGATCGATGAAGTTTTTGCTATATGGTTTATAGCGCACATCCCAACGACAGAGAAACCCAATGCTGTTGCCAAGCTGAAAGCATTGTACGAGAAATATGTTAAGCTTGGCAAGAACAAAGGCTGTCGAAGTGATAGGCAGATGGAGTTGAAAGTTGAATTTTTCCAGCTGATGAATCAACAACAGTATCAATGTCAACAAGTACAATATATAGAGCTAGAAAAAATGTTTGCCAATCAGTCACAGTAAACCAGAAGGAGATGTTTGTGCCAAGCACATCATTAGTTGCTCATTTTGATGGAAAATTACTACCAGATGTTGGTGGCCAATCAGACGAGCTAGTTGATCGAATGCCAATTGTTGTGTCTTGAGTGAAGGTTGAAGAGCTTCTGACAATTCTACAACTTCCAAGATCAACTGGTGAATTAAATGGGTAAATCTACCAGCTGGTTCAGATACTACATGAGTTGAAGGGTGTCCCAGAATGGCTTGGCTGGTCTTTTTTTGATACGATGTAAGTTCTAACACAGGAGTTCATACTGAGTGCCATAACAGTTATTCAGCGGATGTTTGACAAACGCCTTCTATTTCTAGCATGCCGTCATCACATATTTGAAATAATATCAGCAGCAGTGTTTGACAAGTTGTTTAAATCATCTGGACCACACTTTTCACTGTTCAAATGTTTCAAGGAAACGTGACCGACCC
This sequence comes from Bulinus truncatus, assembly GCA_021962125.1. Lineage (NCBI taxonomy): Eukaryota > Metazoa > Mollusca > Gastropoda > Planorbidae > Bulinus > Bulinus truncatus. The sequence goes on from JAGDYQ010000056.1 coordinate 5,526,472, forward strand.
TTGATACATCACGATTTGCTGCTATTGATGTCTCTACATCCAGCTCAGAGTGACAAACAGTGAGAAAGCTTGGCTTTATGAGAGAAAAGCAGACCATGATGCTTAAAGGGGCCCAACATGAGTACACTGTTATTTGATTAACAGGAATTCTCTATCAAAATAGTATACACATATATGTTACTTACTAACTGTATAACAAACATCATTTCATGTCTTATAGGTTCTAGGCTATAGTGGGTCAAATATTAATGAAAAATGTCTGAAGTGCAATGTTTGGAAATTTTTAGGGCATTCTTTGTGCAAGCTACACTTGAGATAAATACATCATTTAACTCAGGATAAAACAATGAGTACACACTGAAATTTCAGTCTGATACCTCTTTTAGTTTTTGAAATATTCACGTTCAAATATCGCGAAAATGTAAATGTCACGCGAACTCGCGACTACCCTTAAAACTTTAAAAAATCATATCTCACAAAGTTTTTGACCAAGTGGTCTGAAATTTTTAGGAATCACTCAACTTTGAATGTACAACAAGCCCTGAAAATTTATTTCAAAAAGATCTGAGAGGGTCGGGTGAACAATTGTCAAAAAACTGGTTGAGTTGACATGGAATGACCCTTTTGCAAAAAAAAACTTAAAAGTTTGATGCTAATGAGCAGTCACTTAGACTCAATATTTTTTCCTATAATTTTGCTTACGTATTACTGACCCGAAACCTCACATTTCTGGGGGGGTATGCGAAAGTAAAGTGAATTAAAAAATTTTTTTTCACCATTATCTTTTGAAACACTCTAATGACCCCGATCCAGCATAGGTATTTTCTGTCTAGACACAAAGCACAGGTTTTTATTATCAAGGAAGATCACTCAAAAAAATATATGGGTGTAACTCACCCAGTTGCCAGAAATCAACATAAATGATTATCTCCCCTTTAATAAGTGTGGGTGTTACCCAGTTGCCTGGGACAAGGTATGCAATATGTCGCGACGGAAAGGGTTAATAACAAAATTTTAAACTTTAAAGATTAAACTTTTTTAATTGTATAAAACTTTTTTTGTATACAACTTTTCATCCCAAATGATTGATTAGTTCAACCAAACTAAATATAATTTATAATATTTAACAACAAATAAATTGTAAGACACTTACTACATTAATGACCGATTGAAAACACACAAAATTGGATCATGGTCATGCCCACCACATTTCCAACACTGGTACTTAGGTATGTGCCCTGAAAGAAATGGAACAAAAAAAATAATAATAAAGCCTAAATTTATTTTTAATGATTTATTTTTTCTTGTTTTAGAAGTTTTTTTTTTAAATGCTAACTAAATTAGTTATTAACAATTTAAGCAACTTACCAATCATACTTGAGTAATTAGGAATAGCATGGGCAGGAAATCTACTTGGAGATTGACCAATTCCTCTAGAGTAAGGCATAACTGATAAAAAGAAATTTAGTCTTAACTAAGTAAGCAAAACACATACATGTACTAAGTACTACATGAGAGGTTACATTAGAAAACAGTAATGATAAATAAAGAAGCTTGCAACTGGAAATAAGACCATGTTTCCACCTCTCACTATTACTATTTATTCATTTGTTATTATACGCATTCTCAAATTCTAGTTGCAAAAGCATATTTCTGAAAATTTGTCAAAATTGTGTGATGTTGCCTCAACTGATCACTTTCTATTAACAGCATTTAAAGAAATTAAAAACCTAAATTAAAATTATTTTAAACTTTTGACCAATAATTGACAATCGCAAGAAGTATTAACTAATAACAATATTTTGCTATTTACTTTATGGCAAAATATGTCAAACTTAATTAGAATTTTGTTGGTGAATCAGGAGAAAATCCCATAAATCAAATAGCATCTCATCACAATCTTATGTGTGTCCACCCCTACCATAAAACAAAATGTAAAGCTTAACCCCTGCAAAAAAAAAAGGTCTAACCTCTTGTAGAGTTTTTCTTCCTGGCTCCTGATTTTGCCTTACATGTGACCTGGTTTGAAGTGGGTATTTCTGGTACAGTTGGTGCATTAACTTGTGTTGAACTTCCCTGCTCAATAGGTTCATTCTTTCTCTTCAAATATAGTAAAAAAATATATACTTCAATTTAGGATATTCTTTCTATGCAGAAAATCTGTAAGACATTGATAAATAAAGAAATATATTTTTATTAATTAAAAAGTTATAAAATATTCAAAAAAGTATTTACTTGGCTAGTTATTCTTTGGTATAATTCAATAAGTTTTCGCTGAGTATGTAGCAAATTTATTGCCATATCCATAATATCTTCTGGGTTGTTAGTGTTGTGGCAACCAACTTCCTGCTTAACCTGCTCAATGGTTTCTCTTTTCTAAATAATAAAAAATTGTAAAAAGTAATTTTAAAAGATTTCAATTCATTCCATTATTGTTGAAGAGGAGGAAGGTGGGTAAACAAATTGCAGAAAAATTTTACATAATTAGTAAAATTTGTCAAAGTGAAAAATAAATTTAAAAGAAAAAAAACAAAAGCACACTGGTGTACCGTGGTCATTCAGTTGGTGTGTCGTGGAAAAAAGTCATGGTTACCATCTGAGTTTGAAATACGCGCCGCTAAATAATGGGTACTAAAACTTGCATTTCTGGCGGACATATTTGCTCATTTAAATGAGCTCAACAGAAAAATGCAAGGCAGGAATTCTAATATGTTAACGTCTTTGGACAAAATTGAAAGCTTTCGCGCTAAGTTGGTGTTATGGAACAGCTGCGCTGTCAATGGTAGTTATGAAATGTTTAAAATACTATGGCTGCCATTTCAGAAAAAAAAGTGCAGGCTTTGATATGAAACACTTGGAGCTATTAGCAGAAAAAATGAACTGTTATTTTCCTAAGTGTGACCTGCAACCAATGGACTGGGATTTTCAACTCTCACTACTATTAAATCAAAAAAAATAGAGCGCTTGAGGACGGTCAACGATTACTCCAAAATTTTGATCACCTTTGCTCAGTTAAACAGGCTCACATTTCTCACTAAACATCTTTTCATATTAGGTAGCACAAGGCCCAGCCGCCTTTACTTCCCCAACTTAAGTCAAGTACCCATTTAAAGCTGGGTGGACTTGTGGGACGACTTTGCACCAAATAACACCTGGACAAATTCCATGGTTCTCACCGAGAATCGAACCCAGGACTCTCAGGTCGACAGTCGAGCATCTACACTACTCGGCCATCCGTTCCACTTTCTTCTTTGGTGTACCTCTAAATTTTTTTGATTTGATAGGTGTACTTTGAACACAATAAGTTTGCGGAACACTGCCCTTTCATTCAATAATAATGCTAAAGCTCATGTTGGCTCTGCATCCATCCTCAAAGGATTATATTAAAATTGGTACCTGGCAATGGCATTTACTGTTTAGTGAAGTAAAGGCAGCGAGATATTGTGCAAGAAAGGTAGCAACACATGAAAATATGAAACAGATTAATTCCAAAGCAAATCTTACTCATATAACCAAATAAGTATTAAACTCGAAAATACAGACATTTTCAACTTGTTAATTAAGATCATGAAATGTAATGATACTTACTATAAAATACCCGTCAACGCGATCAGCCATCTTCTGTCACTTGGTGAGCGTGTTTATTGTGAACTCAAAATTTTTCCGGGAAAGGGGGAATAATTCATAAAGATAATCTCTAAACTTTAAAAAAAGAAAGTGTCTCATGTCATCTCCGTGACAATTAAGTGCTTCCGAATGGATTCAACTATCATATAATTCTATGTGCAGTAGTCTCCGTAATTTTGCAATTTAAAAATATAAGACCACATAACAATTATTTTCTACACGTGTCAGTTTTTAAACAATATATCATCTTTGTGCTATTTGTGTCAGTATATGTCCAGGGGTCGTCCATTAATTACGTCAACAATTTAGGAAAAAGGGGGGTGGGGGTGTCTGGAAATGTTTGACAGTTGTTGACCTAGGGGAGGGAGGTACTGACGTCAACGACTTCATTTTTTTAGTATATAAACTGAATATTTTGTGAATTTTTTAGCCAAGAGGCTCTTATTGTTGTGGGGAAATATCTAGTGAATTATATATATATATATATATATATATATATATATATATATATATATATATATATATATATATATATATATATATATAAGTAGGAAGTTTTGCTTCAACGATTGCTTGAAGTTTCAAAACTACACGCAAACTGGCAGCCAGACTTCTGGTCTTACTGCCAGGCCGAGTAACAATCGGTTCATTTACTATATGCTTAGCAATGTGATATTTACAACTGGCTGATTACTTGTCGCGCTTTTTTTTTTTACAAATAATATTAATTTAAATTAATAAAAAAATTACCTTCGGGTGAGTAAATAATTATTTAATTTGCTGATGCAAAAATAGTTTTCCAAACGTAGATAGTTTTTATGAAACAAAAAATACAAAAATAACAAAAAAACTTAGTAAATAGCCGGTTTGAGCAACATCTCTTAGTGATCTAACAATTGCATCTAAACCACGGCTCGATGTCTTCGTGCACTCATCCAGCAAAAACATTTCAGCATATCTTAATTGACCCGCTGCAAATGAATTGAGCGCAAATTTTGTCTTACTGTTTTCTTGAATAGGAACTATTAACACGGATTTCCAAGTGCAGAACTATTTTTTTTTTTATTTATAGCGACACGTTCCAATTCTGCCATAAGCGCCAAGGAGGTTATATTACTGGAGGCGGTATGACGTCACTAGGCTGAAGTCAGTGGGCGGAGCCTATCACCGTATTGTTCGACTCAAAATATTGGTAGCTGTGTAGTGTGTATGTTATATTATTGTAATATTTTGAACGTTATATAACACTGTTATAATTCTAAAAAAAAAACGTAATAAGTGCCCTCTTGTTCGGCGTATGGTTATACACAACGACGACAAGAAAACGGGATATTGCTTCATCGGTTAGACACTATAATAATATTGCTAATTAGTTTGTGCTTAATACTGTTGCTGTAAAGTAGACCTGCCAGCCGAATTTTTTTTTAAGTTTCGGCTGGCTGACATAATTTTTCGGCTGATAGCCGAAATAGCCGAATTTGACCATAAATTGAGTAAATTGACATTTGCGGCTGATTTTCGGCTGATTTTTGGCAGATTACGAAATATTTGGCTAAAATTCGGCTGACAATATTGAATTGATGAAACTTCAGCAACAAAACAGTTTTACAATACTTGGGGAAAAGTTTTATTATTTAAAACAACAGAAATAAACAGTTTTATCATCATCATCTTTTCAAGTGAAGTATAGACTGAATCATCATCAGTGCTGAATTCCAACTCGTTGGACATGATGCCTTCACTGACTTATGATTGTGTCTATGACTGTCATTGATGGCGTTAGTGCTGCTCTCAGAGGCATCCAATATTGATGCACTAAGCTGATCATCTACAAGAAGCAATATAACCACTGAATACATGCCTTCTTTCAGGGTCTTTATCATTTCTTTATCCTCTGCGAATGCTGCATCGTCTTCTATAATTGCGGTCTTGAAATTCTTTATTTTTATTGATGCTGTCGGTAGTATTAAGGTGCGATACGTGTGCTGTAAAGCGCTGATAAAAGTCAACCTTCAAAAGCTTTGAAGTCTTTATCATAATTGCAGCACCAACATGGCAACTAGTATTTTGTGATCAACAGAAAAGCTTTTCAAGACAGAGCTGGTATGGTCGGCAAGGTCATGTGCAATAAGATTAAGTAATGCGACAGTTGATATAACGGCGAACGAAATACGGCGTCTAATGAGGCGCGCCGGATATTTTTCGGCGGATTTACGGCGGACGAAAATTCGGCGGCGTAGCCGGCGCACGGCGCCGGCTGAGGGGTCTACTGTAAAGCAGTGCTGTCGTGATATGCAATAAACATCTAAATGATGACACAATGCCGTTGGCAAAAGAGAGCCTAACATTTATGATTGTTGGCGTCAATGGTTTATTTAAGTTGCCTGCAGGCCAGTGGTGTGCGGATCTTGAAATTTAGCGTCCGCGTCCGTCCATGGATTTCTATCATTGATCCGCGTCCGCAGAATCTTACAACATTGGTTTGCAGTCAGTCCGCGCGTCCGCATTGCTGAAATTTAGCCGTTTATATGACTTGAAATTTTTTATGGTAATGCCAAAGAAAATTATTAAAACATGAAGTAAACACACGATTTTTTTTATTCATCTGTAAGCAAAACATAAAGTTTTCAAAGATCAAACATTAAACGGTAATATTAAAAAATGAGGAGAAGAAAATGCAGGATAGGCTAGAGCAACATGTCAAACAAAATTATTATAGGCAAGGGCGCGAGGATCCGCGTCAGTCCGCGACAGAGGCGTAGCTAGGGGCGGGCGGGGGCAAGCCCGTAGCCAGGATTATTGGGTGGGGGGGGGGCCGAAGAAATTTTCGGGGGGCGAAGAAATTTTTTTCGGGGGGGGGGGGGTGCCGAAGAAATGATCCTGGGGCACGGGGCGGATCTAGACAACTTTGACGGGGGGGGGGGCAAACTTTGACCCGAGGGGGGGGGGCAAAACTGTTTTCATTGTTGAAAATTGGTCTTAGAACAAAAATATTTCGATAAGTTAATGATGTATTACATAAACTTGCGATAACGGGGGGGGGGATGCACCCCCGGCCCCTTCCCCTAAATCCGCCCCTGGCGGGGTAGAAGAAATATCGGGGATGGGGGGCGAAGATGGAGGCGCGAAGCACCGAAAGCTTGCGAACGGAGAGGAGGGGTTTGGGGAGGGGATCTCAGTGAGTCCCCTCCCCAAGAAATTTTTGCAGTTCCATATCTGGAATGGTGCATTTTAGTACCGATTGTGCAAGCAGGAAAAGATTGCTAAGACGCTTTTGTAACATTGATCTGCGATATTGGGTGAGCATTCGCGTGAGGGTTGAGAAACTGCTCTCACGCACGGCTGTTGAAGCCCCTAATGCCAATGCTGCCCAAAATACACAGAAGTGAACTTCAATAAGATTCAATCGTTTATTCCCAAAAATTAGATAAGCTATATATGTAAGTAAAATAGCCTGAATGATTGCCAAAATATAAACTTTTAAGTTTTTATTATTATTGATTTATTGACCATAATAGTTGATGTTTTATAGCCATTATTATTAACATTTTGTCCAAAAGCTCAAATCATGCAGGGGGGGGGGCTCAGGTCATGAAAGGGGCTACGGGCCTGGGCGGGGGATACATATGTCCCCGGGCGCCGAGGTTCAGGGGCGCCAAATGGTATATTTTACATATAATATCATATGGTTTTCGAATGGGGGGGCGCTAAAAAGGTATTAATAAGGTAAAATGCTGTCAGTCCGCATCTGCTGTCCGCTCATCTCTGCTGTAGGCCATTCTTTAATCGATGGATTAGGTGGCATTGAGAGAGCTAGTCTTGTACGAGAGTTCATTACAGGACTTCATGATATTGGTGTTACAGTGACTTCTTTGAATTTCTACTGTTCGGCTTCCAATTTAGCAATGGTAAAAAATCTCAGGTAGTATTCGATGCCACCGGTAATCAATTCAAAAGCTATTTTAAGCATCCAATTACTCGATTCTAAATATTTAAATATTTTTAAATCCTTGCCAGATGATGTACGTAATACTTTTGGTGACAAAAATCGCTCGTTGATAGTGATGGTAATTTTATCAAATGGGATTACATTGAAATATAGCATAAAATTCATGAAAATGAAGGGTTGCATTTTGGTATTAAATTGCGGTCATCACAAATCATGTGGCAGTCATCACACATCATGTGGCAGTCATCACACATCATGTGGCGGTCATCACACATCATGTGGCAGAAAAACAAAATGAATGTGAGATTAGCAACATAGCTGCTAAGTGAGTCCGTTCCGTCTTCACTTGAGTTTTTTTAAACGAAAAAGGGCCAGGATTTGAAAGTTGTGAGCCAACTATCCGTATTTTCAATTCTTTTTTCGACATATTGACCTCACGAAACCAGAAAGGTAAATGTTTTCATAGTCCTTTGAGCATCTCAAATATTGATACTGTGCAATGCGAAAACATACATAGCTGGTTTACGTGAATCGCCAAATGGCAGGTTCATGTTTGATTCTTGTCGCAAAACAGGCTTTATTGGCTTTTTATATGTGCATTCAGGCCCTCCGACAGAAATTGATTGGCCCACTCAGTCCGGGCCCCTAAAACTCACACGTAGAAGATACATTCACTACATATACTGTAATCATAATTTTATTTCTATATTTCAGGAAGTAAGCCACCAAAAGTGCAGCAATAATATTTGTCATGGCCATCCATATGAAAATAATTTAAATCTCCATCTCTTAAATGATTCTGTGGACGCAAGTCACTCAATCATATCACGTCTTAATATGGAATTCCGTTATTTTGCTCATTCATCGGGTTTAACGCCATATGCACAACATTTACAACGGAGATTTGATTTCGCCGCCGATGTCGTAACAACTTTTTACAGGGAACTGGTTTATGCAGACAAGAAGAAATATTCATGAAAGATCTCTTTCGCACTGATCCTCAGTTGGTCTCAATGATGAATGAAAATCAGATGAAGAGAGTTCCTCAATGTGGAAATTATATGTTGCACCTTCAGGAAAACATAGATAAAGATAAACAATACCTGCGTCTCTGTCAAAGTCGTTCCGAGAGAAAAATCCATCGCAAAAAAAAAACTGAAGGTTTTTATAGCACTTTTAAAATTAAGAAAGGTCTTTCTTCCAATTCCATTGGATTGAATTTTTCTTATTAAATACAAGATATAAGGACTTTATGATATTCACTGTAAATTATTGTTTTTAATTTGTGTGTAACTATCATCTCACCTTATTAAATGTCTTATCATTTATAAATAAAAAGTTCAACTCACTAGAACAATTCATTCAGACTTCATATATTACTTTCAAATGACCAACATATTAGTGGATAATAATCATAATAGAAAATCTTTATAGTAAAAAGTTGGTCTCGTAATTCTTCATGTAATTCCTCCGAATTTAAAATGTAGTTGAATTCGATTTAGGTCAATCAGTTTAAGGAAAGGTAAAATCGCAAGATCAGCTAAATGCTAACTACAGTTAGCAACTTGTTTGGGATAGGACATTAGTTGGCGGAGAAGGGGAGGGGGGTGATGTTGAAACAGAAGAACATAATGAAAACTAGAAGAAATGGGAAAAGGGAGATATTGTAGCAGGCCCGTAGCGTGCGGGGGGGGAGAGGAGGGCCGCCCCCCCTTCGTTTTATCTGGCCCCCCTGCTTATTTGTTCTACTTAGTAAAATGTATTACCTGCCCCCCTCCCCCGCTATTGCCTGGCTCCTGCTGTAGAATGCCTGCCCCCATGAAGAATTTTCAAGCTACGGGCCTGTATTGTAGACGATGCCGAGTATTGTTTGTTTTAAGTTTCTTTTTGTTGTTTGTTTGTTTTTTCTGGTGTTTTAAAATGTGAAGTTAAAAACATTTATTGATTTTTTAAAAGAACAAAATGAATTATGAAAGGTGAATCTATCTATCTATCTATCTATCTATCTATCTCTATAAATATCTTCTTCCTTTGGCTCTACAGCCCATTTAGGGCCCTAATCTGCCATAGTACTCTTCTCCACTTTTCGCGATCCATGGTCTTTTTCCTCCACTCTCTTACTCCAGTGGCTTTAAGGTCTTTCTCAACTTCCTCCAACCATCTACTTTATGGTCTGCCTTTAGACCTTTTCTCATTGGGTGTTGCCTTAAATATTACTTTTGGACCTCTGTTGTTTTCCATTCTTTCTATGTGTTCTACCCACCTTAATCTATTCATTTTGATCTCAGCTGTTTTGTTCTTCGTATAGTTCGTAGAGCCCTGAATTGGTTCTTCTTCTCCACTCGTTATTGTCCTTTACTGGCCCATATATTTTCCGAAATATTTTCCTTTCCCAATTGTTTAACATATTTTCTGCTTGTTTGCTGATGGTTCATGTTTCATTACCATATATTACTGCTGGTTGGATCATTGTCTTATAAGTGGTTATTTAAGTTTTTTTGAAGATCTGTCTGTTTCTCAGTATTTTATTCAGTGTGTGATATATTCTGTTCTCTATTTCTAGTCTTTTTTTAATCTCTATCATTTTTCTCACTTATGGTTAATCCCAGGTATTTAAAGTTTTCTACTCTTTCAAATGCTCTATCACTGATTTTGAATGATTCTTCTTTTTCATTTCTTTGTAATACCATGTTTTGAGTCTTTGATTCGTTTACTGTTAAACCTTCTCTATAAATATATATTTTAAATTTGATTTTGTCAAGTACCACAGATGATTAACTTAAACAATGAACGTCATAAGTCGATTAGACGGCACCCGGTAAAACCACTGCAGTATGGCCCCCTAATGATAGAGACTCAAAATATGGTATTGTAAATGATTAGTTGGCATGACACTACACCAGGGGTGGGCAAACATTAATTGGGGCTTAGATCTGATCAGCCAGTCAAAAGCAGGTTGATGGTGTGTTATAAATCAGGCAGTGACCTCACAATATAAAAGGTTATTGCTGTGTATCATTCTTTTCAAAAATTATTTATACTCTATTTCGTTATTTTTGTTTTAATAGTTTTTATTCATAACTCAAAAGGTAAAATATAAAACAGGCTATTCAGATTATACTGTGCAACAAAATAAAAAAAAGTATGTAACTTGAACAACATAATTCGTATTTTATTATATGTAATTTTCTGATTACAGTGATACCTTTGGGATGTTTCTAGCACGTCCAGAAGTGAAGTTAATCTATTTTTAAAATTTAGTCCTACTATGTAATATTTAAACATAAAGCTATACTCAGGAACAGGCCCGTAGTCAGGTCAAAATAAGCAGGGGGCACCAATACCCAGCAAGGGGGCACCTCAGGAAGGTGGGGTTTTCCGAAATATTTTTTTTAAAAACCTAGCTTTTAAAATTCTATTAACGGTACTACATTATTTTTAATAATATCGTCTGCTTTAACTTTTCAAACTCTTGTTTAAGATGTTTAGAAGAAGATAATGAAGAAAAAACAATTTTGAACATGAAAATTGATGGAAAACGTTACAATTAAACAAACAACATTCAGTTTTACGTTGATTAATTTTTTTTAAATCTAATCCCGTCGTTTCGTATGAAGCTTAGATATTACAAAACTGTTGAGATAACTTGAACAATGAAGGAATCAACTGACGGTTTTGATGTGTTTAAGTTGGAAAAAAGTGTAAATAATTACACAGCCCAACAAAAAAAAATTTTTTGTGAATTGCCAAGAATGTTTGAATGAAATAATAGCAATTCATGGTGCTGATTTCAAAACTGCCACTGCTTTTGCTGAATTGGCTCTAGTTTCTGAGATATTGGACACCCTTGAAAATATGATTGTACCCTTTGTGTAAAACAAATGCAATAGGTTTGGTGTCTGTTGTTTAATTATACTATACCAAGTTATAACTTGGTTTTTTTTCTATTTCATCTCTGCTTTCTAAAGACATCATGAGTTCATCACGAAGATGCTGCAAAAATAATCAGAATGTATTCTGATACATCTCTGGACAATACATGATTGAAAAGCAAAGAAGAAATATAACCGACTTTGTGCAGCAGGTATATTAGGCTTATTTCGGTGTGAAGCTGGGAGACCAAGACATGTCTTGGGTTCCCCATAAGGTCTACAAAAAATGTGTGGAGAGCTTACGGCAGTGGACAAATGGTGAGAAGAAAAGTCTAAGTTTCGGTGTACCAAGGGTATGGCGAGATCCGAAAGACCATTTTGGTGATTGCTATTTTTGTATTGTGAATTAACATTCAATCGCCACAAGAAATCTAAGTGGGATTATCCTGATCTTGAATCTGCAAGGAGACCACTTCCACGTAGCAGTGAAGTTCCTATGCCAGTGTTTACTGGATTATTAGAGCTTTCACCATCAGACCCCCGACGAGGGGCAAGATCTGGAGTTTTTGGTAGTTGAAAACAGTGGAAGCGATTATGAAGGAAGTTCTTCAACACCTCAACCATTCAGCAAAGAAGAATTAAATGACCTAATACGAGACCTAAATCTGTCCAAGCAAGCATCTGAGCTTTTAGCGTCCAGGCTCAATAAAATAAATTTTCTCAAACCAGAAGTTAAAATAACATTTTATCTGAAAAGAGAAGAGTTTCTTCTTCCATATTTCAGCCAAGAGGAAGATCTTGTTTACTGTAATGACATCCCTGGACTTCTGCTCCAAATGGGACTACACGACTACCATTCCAAAGACTGGCGTCTTTTTATAGACAGTTCCATCGGAAGCTTGAAATGCGTTCTGTTACACAATCGTAACCGTTATGCATCTCTTCCCATTGCTCACTCAACAACACTTAAAGAAGAGAATATCAAAACAGTATAGCAGAAAGTCCGTTATTATGAGCATCAGTGGTCAATTTGTCTTGATCTAAAAATGGTAATCTTCTTGCTTGGGTAGCAGTCAGGATTAGGGAGCGACCGATAATTGGATCGCTATCGGTATCGGACCGATATTGGCAATATTGGTTAATATCGGATCGGCCGATATTTGTAGGGAGCGACCGATAGTCGAACCGATATTGGCACTATGGGTTTTATATCTCAAATGTGCCTTTCCTTCCTAAAATAACAATATAGCAAGAAAGTAATCGCTCCCTTATCATTAACGCGGTGTTTTATACCCTCCCCCCTCCGCCCAACCCAGTTTCATTTTAGACACAGCAGCACAAAGATGACGTCATTTACCAACAGGGTCGGCGAGTTGAAGGACAAATTTACTTTTAATCTTCTTTAGAAGATTTTGCTTTGCTATCTTACTATCAACTATTTGTTAAGTGTTTTAGTGAACAACAGAAAAGAAATTGTATTGTAAAATGACACTCTTTGATGTTACCGCATGGCAATTCAAAGCAAAATTTTGATCGGTCGGCTTTCATTTTTCATCTTCTGTTGTTTTTTTCTTTCTTTCGTGTGTCAACATTAAAAATTCTTTCTTTCGTCTCATTTTGGTTATAGCAACAGTTGTATCAGGGACGAGGCAGGCGTGAATGTTAGCCGGTTTAACTCTTAGAGAAAAATCTATTGATGTTTTTATTGCTATATACAAAGCACAATCGAAAATATGCCTTTCCATCATATTGACATCGCTAGTTTCAACACGTTAATTAATTAATCGACTTGCCAGGCAATAAATGATGCCTAGCTGTTGACAAACATTGACAGAACAATCGCAACATAGATTTTAACTTCGTAGGCAGCAGTTGAAAGATAAGTTGGCTTCAATTAATACTATATTTACAACTGCCGATTGCTGAACGTCCATACGAAGTTTTATTGGTGTTACATTACATTGGTTAGAACCTGTGTTATTCTCTATGGATAGCTGAATCCCAGGATAGATCCCAGGAAATTTTCTTCTCCCGGGATATTGTTAGGTAAATAAAAGGAGGCTGGGAAAGGTACCAACCCACACAATCCCATACAATAGCCGTGGTTAGAGAATTATCATTATAAACAGGTTCATTATATGCTATAGTACATTCACCGATACACTACAGTATATAATGTTAACTAGTGAATGAAAGTTTTCTCTTTTTACACTGACAGAGAAGGGAGCAGGAGATTTACTTGTCGAAGGGCTAAATAATCAAAACATCTTCATTATATATTATAAGTGGGGCTTCAGTCGACATACGTGGGGGTGAGAGTGTGTGCATAAGTGAACGGAACTTAAACTTCAAATGGTTGAGTGAAATTCTGTTATTTATCGTTTTGGTGAACTTTCCGCATTTGGTCAAATTAACGCATTTAAGTGTTGCGTTAAAATCTTTAATCGCAAATTTTTTTTTGGCGCGTTAATCGCAAATTAACGCAGTTTAATAAGTAGCCCTAATATATATATATATATATATATATATATATATATATATATATATATATATAAATATATATATATAGATATATATATATAGTGTTACGACCCTCTCGGTGCGCACCGTACAGTCTACAGACTGAACGCGATGACGCAGTAGGGACAGTGACGTAGGAACCGGCAGAAACGAGTGGCGATGTTATTGTTGTTGTCTATGTCTAAAAGATAGAAGAAATACTCTTGGAATCCACGCCAGTGTTATTTTGATTTTATAAATAGAATTAAGAGCTACTACAATATATATATTAGGGTGGCCCAACAATATTTTTTTTCGATTTTTCTAAATTTAAGGCCTGCATTGTGGTCTGCCACAGAAAAAAAGGGTTTTCTGAAAAAAAAAATGAATAGAATCGTGAAATATTTAGGGGTTGCACAAAGGTAATGAAAACATTGATTTGGTACTAAATAGTAATTTAATGTTTTATGTTGATTGTTTAGTGTTAAACATGAAATAACAACCTCAAAACAAATAAAATAGTAGAATGCAACAAAGCAAAGTGTTTGCTATTTATGGACGTCATATTCACTGATTGCTTTTTGCTAGTCCAGTAACCATTGTGGACTTCTTTGTATCCGTATATAATTGTCGGTGTTCTTGCACCACCTGAAGTAAGAATTGCTTCTGGTCTTCTTTTCTGCATAAAACTTCATTGAAATCCTGAATCAGTTTCACTCCTCTTTCGACTGTGTCATTAACAACTTTCAAATTGGTTACAACCTTTTCTGCATGTTTGTATTCATTGTTGCTGCTCTATGGTTCAGGAGACATCTCCAGGAATGAATGTGGCAAACCAAGAATGGAGAAAAATGCCTTTGTATTGTTTGTAACAAAGAAGCTGATGATCTGGTCTGCATAGATTCCACTGGAATCAAGACGCTGAGCTCGATTTGTAGATCAGGGTTTTTCTTGCATATTTTTAAGCATCTGAACCTTTTGCTTGGGATCAATATTTTCATAAAAAAAACCGAAACCCACTGTAATTTCACTTAGATACCATAAATGTCGACTGAAAGCTTTTTTTGCTGCTTTTCCAATAACTGAATTAACGGAGTTATATTTTTCTAAATCCTTCAGAAATTGTAGGTCATTTGATGGCGCCCTTGCTGGCTGTGGGGCTTGAAACCACAGTTTCTTATGAGTACTGGAAACAAAACAGAGGAACTGAAACAGTCCTTGTTCTTCAGAAGGCTTTAGCTTAAACTGCTTCTTAAACATCCACATCTTGTAGCAATAAATTATTCTTTCCATCCAACGTGCTCTGTGTACAGCTCCAGGAGCATGGAAATGAATCCCACATGGTGGTGTTCCTCCAAGAAATATGATAGCCAGTTCCAAAAATTCTCTGTAATCATCTCGTGGGTGACGAATTTGAAGATTGTCATTTGCAAACTGCAATGTGCTCTCTTTGAAAAGGTCTACTTCAGTCATCCCATCTGCAGTATCATAGGATCCCTTCTCCATAAAATGCCACTGCTCTTTAAATCGTTTGAAAAGTGAAATATCAGGTCCAGATGAGGGCTCACTTATCTTCAATGCGGTGAACACTTTTTCCAGAATAATTTCCATCAGATGGTGGCTGCAAGCAAGAAATAAGACTTTTTTAAGCAGCTTTTCAATTAAAATACATGCCCCTTTGGAATCCCCAGTGTTACTTGCTGTTGTGTCAGAACTTAATGCTACTACTTTTTCACAATTTTCCCAGTCCTTCAGATATTCAACTACAGCTTCAGCTTGATTGTCACCTGTCCCTGAAGCCAATTTTGGTACACCTAGCAAGCACTCTATTTGCAGTCCTGTTACAATCACTGCCAATCTCTCAACATTCTCCCTGGCTGTGAGATCTGGAAGCAATTTTCCATGACAATGTACAGTTAATGGTACTTGTGGATCAAACAATTCTTTAACTTCATGTGCTGTTTTTTTCCTAATCTCAGCTCTCAGACGCTGTACAGTACTTCGAATTAATGTCATGTCACTAACATCGTGACCAAGAGAATGAACTGTAGCAGCTGGTAAATGGACTGCTGTACAATCACTAACTTGTGATCTATCTAATGTTGCAGCAACTTTTTTGGACAGAACAGACTTTGTATGAGCAGTTTCTGTACATTTTCTTCGTTTCTGTGATTCACTAATAAAAAATTCTTCATCGTGTTCATTTTCTTCAGTGACCCTTTCATCTGAACTGCTGTCAGAAGAAAATTGCAATAACGTGCTGGACATTTGAGAACTTTTAGAGTTTCCTGGTCATTTTTTCACTTTTTGCAATAACCTCTCTGATCTCTCTTTTCTCTGAGCTTTCCGTTCATTATTAATATTAAGGTCAAAAAGTGCAAATATACATTGAGTGCAATAAGGGCAACATTTGCAACCAACATAAATATTAAACAGTTACACATTATAAACATCAAAGAAAAAAAACAGACTTTATTCAGGTTCATCAATTTTCGGGATAAAATGTGGTCAATGGAGAACATACCTAAATTTTCAGAGAGCTTGTGCAACCTCTAAATTTCATCTGAAAATTATGAAATTTTATATTTCTGAGTACTTTTTTGTGGTAATCAAATGTGGGGTTTAAATCAAAGAAAATATTTTTTTTTCATCTTTATTTTGGGCCACCCTAAGCCAAGGTTGGTTGAACAAATATACCTTTCTATATACAACGACACATTTTTTAAACTGATACTAGTTTTATAGCTTATCTAAAATGAAGGAATTACTCGCTGCATTGGAAGCCGTTGACATCACACACACACTGACCACAGCTGTCTAACTGCCATGTATCACCTAGAGAGTAGCCCACTGGACATGGTTCTAGTATGGAAAAATGTAAAATTGTAAATATTAATAAACTAAGGAAAATATCAGCCTAGAAATTTTACCTTTTTCATTGTTTATCATGTGAGCATTTTCTTTTGATCTTTACTGATGAAAATTTATGTGAAACTGTCAATCTTTAATGAACAAAGTCATGCGTATTGTGTGACATTTGCTATGAACAAAGCTCCCAATAGAAACCAAACTTAGTTATCAGTATATATCAGAAGTACAGCTCCCAAAAAAGCCGCATACTTTAAAATATTAGAGGGTTGTAGATGGGTTCACATTTTTGTTTCATCCAAATATACTGGGAATGAGACTTGAAGTTTTTTTTAAATTTACAGCTATCAATATATAAAAACAAGCAATTAAGCCTGTTCCATTCTGGACACAGGACGTGTTAGCGCATTTTCATGTTATGTATCAGTACGTATGCTATCTTTCAGTAAATATTTGTAAATTTTGGAAATGTTTATAAATTCAATTGTGTAATGCATATATCTGTAAAAAATAAATTATAAATACGTTTCTTTATATTTGAAAAAAAATTATTGTCTCTTAAATCTAACTACAAGTGGTTTGTGGTTACTGAAATAGGACTCATAATTGAAAACATTCGAAATTATAGTCATTTAATCGTCCGAAAACTCCGTCAATTGTTGCATAGCTCTGATACTTTCAATTAAACTCAGAACACAAGCTTACTATTTCATTTGATGAGTTTCTTAATAAATCTTGGTGAAACTACGTGCTGCAGTGTTTCGCACCAAATGAACGGGCTATTGAACGTACAAGGTGTATATATAATATATAAGCCCCTTAGGAGCCCTGAAGCCCGGCCCTCAGAGGTCCTATCGCAAAATGAACTTTTGATGTACACATGGCAGGCCAAGACCTACAAAATGATATATACATCATGGGTCTAGGACTTATAGTTGCTGAGATATAGCGCTCCTTTATTAATATAGCTTATATAGTAAAAAACGGTACTAAGGCCCCTTTTACGTACCTGAGAGGTCAGATCGCGAAATGGAAAAAGTCATTTCTTGGAAGGCCAAGACCTACACAATGATATATACATCATGGGTCTAGGACTTATGGTTGTTGAGATCTAGGGTGTACACGGACGGACAGACAAAACGGGGACAATAGAGCATTTTTTTTTCGTAAATGCTCTAAAAACTCACAACATCCAAGTTAGACCAGAAAATTAGCTACCACGGTTACAGATAAACCAAAATTACTGCTCCCATCACATAAGCAATAGAATAGAAACACACACACATATATATATATATATATATATATATATATATATACTTATAAGGGGCATTTGTTGTCTGTCTGTCTGTCTGTTCCCTTATAACTCAAGATCCAGATAACCAAATAATGTGAAATTTGTTACACATACACATAATTACATGGGGAAGGTTATAGGACAGGTTTCGTTTCATCTCGATGGGTAGTTTAATTGTAATTAATTATTTTAGTATTTTACTATATTAAAGTAGTCTCGACGGCGCCATAGATAACATTCCTCTGTGACGTCATTTCCCTATCATACATTTTTAAACAAGGGGTAACTCCCGGCAACTCCAATTGTAAACATGATGAAATCAATAGTCATATCTATTTACCTATCGTTTTATGTATTCGGAAGATTAAAATTAAAGGTGCACTTTAATAAACCAAAATACGTTAATTAAAATGTTTCTGTGACATTATTATCATTATTAATACAATCTCAATGCGTAGTTTAATTGTAATTAATTATTTTAGTATTTTACTATATAAAGTATTCACGGTATGGGATCGCCTTCACTATAAATAAAAATCGCGCACCAAGTGAATGTGTAATTGAACGGACGATGAATAAAGGGCTAGGGACAGGAAAAAAATATTGTTGTTGTTTTTTTTTCATGCTGCAAGTACCCGACTTTGCCCTGGATTAAAATAAGGTTTTCTGTTTATTTAAGAAGCGTAATTTGACGTTTAATTGTACAGAGAGAGGGAGGGGGGAGAGAGATAAAGAGAGAGGGGGCAGGGAGGGAGAGGAAGGAGGGGGCAGAGAGGGGGAGAGAAGGAGGGAGGGAGGGAGGGAGAGAGGTGGTAGGGAGGGAGATTAAGGGGGAGGGAGGGAGGGGAGGTTTGGAGAGAGAAGAGGGAAGGAAAGAGAAAGGAAGGGAGGGAGTAGGGAGGGAGATAGAGGGGAGAGAGGATGGGAGAAATGGGAGGGAGTGAGAGATAAAGAGAGGGGGCAGGGAGGGAGAGAGGAGGGAGGAGGAATGGAGGAAGGTGGAGAGAGAGGGGGCAGGAGGAGAGAGAGGAAAGGAGGGTAGGAGGGAGCAGGAAGAGAAAGGGAGGGAGTGGGATGGACGGGGGGAGAAGGGGGTAGAGGGGGAGAGAGGGAGATGGGAGAAGGAGGGAGAGAGAGGGAGATTGGAGAGGGAGAGAGAAAGGGAGGGGAGGAAAGAGAAAGGAAGGAAGGGAGAGAGCGGGTAGGGAGGGAGTGAGAGAGAGGGTGGGAGAGAGATAAAGAGTGAGGGGGCAGGGAGGGAGAGAGAGGGGGAGGGAGAGAGAGGGAGAGGGAGGGAGGAAGGGGGAGAGAGGGGGAGGGAGAGAGAGAGGTGGAGAAGGGAGGGAGGGGAAAAGGAGGGAGAGAGGGGTTAGGGAAGGAGAGAGGGAGAGAGAGGATGGGAGAAATGAGAGGAAGAGTTAAAGAGAGAGAGAGGGGGCAGGGAGGGAGAGGGAAGGAGGAAGGGGGAGAGAGTGAGGGAGGGGGATGGACAGGGGGGATAGAAGGAGGGGGAGAGGGGAGAGAGAGAGGGAGGGAGAGAGAGAGGAAGGGAGAGAAGGGGTAGGGAGAAAACAGAAAGTAAACAGAAAAACTTATTTTAAACCCGGGCAAAGCCGGGTACTTGCAACTAGTATACTTATAAGACGCATTTGTTATTATTATTATGGCTTCACACGTCTTCTAAAATCCTTCCTCATTCATTTACCTTCCTCAAACCGTACAAATCGGGAAGCATGAAAAAACATCAACAATTCTTTGCATCACAAAGGCACAATACAGCACCGGCGCGCAAGTTCTATTCGATCATTGGGAAATGACGTCACAGAAGAGTTTTATCTATGGCGCCGTCGAGATTACTTTCATACAGTAAAATATACTAAAATTAAAATAATTTATTACAATTAAACTACCCATCGAGATGAAACGAAACCTGTCCTATAACCTTCCCCATGTAATTATGTGTATGTGTAACAAATTTCACATTATTTGGTTATCTGGATCTTGAGTTATAAGGGAACAGACAGACAGACAGACAGACAGCAAATGCCTCTTATAGGTATAGAGATAAAGCACATAGAAAATGCTAGAAGGTTCTGGAAAGTTCTAGAAATATAAAATTCTAGAAAGTTCTGGACGGTTCTATGAAATCTCTAGGTTCTGGAAGCTTCTAGAAAAACGTGGAAAACTTCAGAAATTTCAGGTAATTTTTAGAAAAACTCTAGAACTTTTGATTTTCATATAAATTCCCAACTTCACCAGTGCATTTCAATTTAGTTATAAAAATCAAGTGTTATAGGATCAAGTGTTGCAATAACATAAATATCATTCATTTAGTTATGACTACTAGGTCGAAAACCCTGTTGTTGTTCATTTAATTGGTGAACCGTCGGAAGATTTTTTCTGAACGAGTTCTTCCAACAGCAACAAATGTTTTGAATGTATATTTTCATTTACACAAAATTAATAAAGTGCTTAAGAAAGATGCTATATCTGATGTCGTGCAAGACTGTTGAGCATCTGGGATAAAGCGTGTATCCCTACGGCTGAAAAAGTTGAAAGTACTTATTGACAGATACCGAGAGGTTGAGTAGAATTCTAAAAGAGCTGACTTTTTTAGCTTCACATCATCCATGTTTGACATCACAAACATGAATGCTGACACTATGATCACAATTGAAGAAGACAGGCTTTTCTTGCATGACCAGCTAATTAAACACAAAATGATATTGGGAAGAATAGGTTGCTTGAAAGACTTGCTCAGGAAAACGGAAAAGATGTTGATATAATTCATAACCTTGGTGACCTCTCAGTACCAACTGCAGTGATTGTTTAGATAAGGAAGACGACAACCAATTCTTTCCAGTGCCGAAGAAATCGACATCAATTCTGCCCAAGCGACGTCGCTTAAAATCTATGGATGTTGTTTTGCCATTGTTAGCCTCTGCTCTTGATCGCACTAAAATAAGTGATAGACAGCCAGTTCACATCCTTTCTGTGACGAGAGTTGGTGATGCAGAAGCAAAGAATATTGCTTTTTCAAGGAGTAGCGTGCAAAGAGCCAGAAAAAAACATCGATCTAAAAAGCAGCTGATATAAAACAAAGCTTCCAAGTTGATGGTCCACTGGTAGTTCATTTTGATGGGAAGTTACTTCCTGCAATAGATGGTAGTCCAGAGAAGGAAGACCGTGTCGCTACCCTCGTCCTTGGAATAGGTTTTGAGAAGCTATTGGGTGTGCCAAAAGTTAAAGAAGAAACAGGTTAACTTGTTTCAGAGGCTGTTGCAAATATTTTAAAGGAATGGCAATTGACAGAAAAGATCTCTGCCGTGTCGTTCGACACAACTGCGGCAAACACAGGCCACATCAATGGAACATGTGCTATTCTTGAAAAGAAATTGAGTAAGAAGCTACTTTGGTTACTGTACAGACATCATATACTTGAGTTGATATGTACAAAAGTCTTCAAAAAGACATTTGGGGATAGTACAACTAGACCGACGTGCTGTTATTCAAGCGCTTTAAGATTTTTTGGCCAAAAATAAAACAAGCAGAATTGAGTATATGCCAAGATGTTCGACTAGAGCAAAATATCAAGCCATTAAAAGAAGTAGTAATCACATTTTGTTCAAATATCCTCCAAATTAAAGACAACTCAAGAAATTTTGCCATGTAAAGATTAAAAAGAACTTCTGACCCTGAATTTTATCTTCCTAGGAGGGTTCCCCCCTCCCCCATTGGGGTTCGTTTTAGTGTTCCAGGAGCTTATCACCATGCAAGGTGGATGTCTCAAATAATCTACATCATGAAAACCTATCTCTTCCGTCATCAATTCAAGCTGACTAAGCATGAAGACAGATCGATTGCAGAATTTGTTATCTTTGCATCCTTGGTTTACATTAAATCTTGAACTCAGTCTCCCATTTCAGGAGAAGCACCTCTGAATGATCTGGATTTCATCAAGCTTCTTGTTGATTATAAGAATATTTCTCCATCCATTTCTCAGACTGCATTAAAAACGACTGGCCGACATCTCTGATACCTTAGTGCTGAACTCATTCCTCTGGTTCTCTTTTCTCAACGTGTCTCAGTGGATGAGAAAAACAAACTTGCTGCTTGCTTGATGCAATTCGTGGAGAAATCTTCTGATGATCAGAAAGAAGAAAGATGCATCCGCAGCACAAATGATCCTTCAGCACTTCATAATGTGACATTAAAGGATTTTGTAACCCAGTCATAGATTCTTTTCTTTAATGCTCTTCTGCTTCCCACAAATTTTCTCATGACTGATGCTTCCACCCTGCAACAAACTCCATCCTTTCAGAAGGCAACGGCAGTGATCTCTTCCTTGAAAGGTGTCAATGACTGTGCCGAGCGGGGAATTGCACTGGCGTCATCATTCAACTCATCTCTCACCAAATCAGAGGAGAAAAAGCAGTACTTGCTCCTAATTGTTGAACAGCATCGCAAAGAGTTTCCAAAAGCAAAACATTCAACTGTGCTGAAGAGATCGCAACCTGAAGACCTTCAGGACTCAGAAAGCACAGACTTAAAAACTTTTAGAGTGTATTTTTGAATGGCGTACTCTGCAATACAGTCAAGTTAATGTGTCATGTAACTAGCAGGGCCGGCTCTGGGCATAGGCGCCATAGGCAGCTGCCTAGGGCGCCTAATTGCTAGGGGCGCCAAATTTTAGAAAAAAACTTTCAAAAATAAAAAAATTACAATTTATCATTAGGCTATGCCTGTGTACACTTATAACCTTATTTAAACCGCCGAAAAACCGATTGCTGGAAAAATATCGGATTTCAAATTTCTCGTTGGTGTTGTAATATGGTACAAAGTACTTTATGAAGTCAATGTCACTAGCAAAATGCTACAAGGTATAGCACTTGACTTATCAGAGGCAGTCAATCAACTCAAGAAAACTTAAGAATTTTTACGTAGATAGCGTTCTGATGAAGGTTTTTTGGAAGCCATTACTGATGCTAAAGAATTAGCAAAAGAAATTGATTTGGAGAACACAACTTTCCCAGCAACCAAGGAAAAAGAGTTCGGAAACAGAAGCGTTTGTTTAATTATGAATCACCAGATGAACCTGTGATAAATCGACAGGAAAATTTCAAAATCAAGTTTTTCTTTGCGGTTTTGGATACAGCTATACAGTCTATTTCAGAACTGTTTCATCAGCTGGATGATCACAATTCTAATTTTGGATTTCTGTATAACATTAACAGTCTTTCAAAAGAGCTGCAAAAGAATTTACTGAAAAAAAAAATGCCAAAATTTAGAGAGAGTATTAACACATGGCAATTGCAAAGATATCGATGCTATACAACTCTGTGATGAGCTTATTTTCCATCGGACGGAAGGAGAATGAATAACTATTCCATATCAACTCCTGCAATATGTCTGCAAAACTGGATTATGTGAAATTTTTTCAAATTTGATTGTTGCATTGAGAATTTTGCTGACACTTCCAGTAACGTTTGCATCAGGATAACGCAGTTTTTCAAAACTTAAAATCATAAAAAATTATCTGAGAACGACGACGACTCAGAAACGTTTGGTTAGTCTTTCAATTTTGTCGATTGAAAAAGAGATTGCAGCAGACATTGACCTCGAATTAGTTGTTCAAGAATTTGCAGAAGCAAAAGCAAGACGAGTTAAATTATAAAATATAAACTAAAGAATACACAAAGTGACAAAGAACTTGGAGTTGGACTCATTTTTACTAGGCTACACATGCACTTAAATCATATGATAGTAACTGCATGAATTAAATTTTAGCATTTGTTTGTCATATCATACTATAGGCACTGTATAGATATACTTCTTATTTTTTTAAATGCTACAATTTATTCTAAACTTTATTAGTCTTATTAAATTAACAGTTACTAAATTCTTAACAAAAATTATTAAATTATTTAATAAAATTTGGTTTCATTTGAGTTTACTCTTCATTCTTTCAATTTTCATATGAATTATCTGAGGCCCAGAAGCATCTGTTGCAAAAATCGTATCTTAATTTTTGTGTCTTCCCTGTAATATGGCTCTCGGTGTCTGTACTGGTTTCCAATTTCTCACTCTTTACTGTTCATGCAGAAGGGGCGGGCATCCTAATAGACGACTGCCTAGGGCGCCAAATTGCCTGGGGACGGCTCTGGTAGACTAGTATTAAATTACTGTTTAATTCCTACTGTGTAATATAATTGTTCTTTGTATCTAAAAAACAGCATTTTAAACCTTGCAAAATGTTCATTTAATGCAACTACCGAATACTATAAAACACGAGATAACAAGTGCACTGATGCAGTATTTATACGAGCCCAAATGGTGTGAAATTTGGTATATACATGTTTTAAATCCCAGATCTCAGTGAACCAGAAAACTAAAATGCTCAAGATAAAAAATCAACATTGTTTTTTTCCATTATAAAGTGAGCTACCCTGTATATATATATATATATATATATATATATATATATATATATATATATATCAGTGCCGGCCTTAGACATTTTTGTGATATAGGCAAGGACAAAAATGCCGCCCTTTTTAGTTTCATTTTTCTAAGAAAACTCTATAAATGCTATTTATTATAATACATTTTAAAATTTGGCAACTTTAAAAAAGTTAAAGAGTTTTAAGTATACGTAGTATATTTTAGGAAGTTTTTTTTTTTTGGCTAAGTTAAAAAAGTAATGAAAAATAAAAAAAAAATGAAATGTCATGTTTATTAAGCGTTAAAAAGATTGAAGAGAATTCAAGAAAAATCTGCTTTTCTAGCTTTTGCAGAGGCAAACTCTTCAATTATTTCGGTCAGATCCAAATCTTCTGCAATCGTTTTCTCTATAGATATTGTAGCTAAACCAACCAAACGATCCTGAGATATGGTAGAACAAAGATATGTTTTTATGAGTTTGAGCTTCGAAAAGCTTCTCTCTGCACTCGCCAGGAGTGTAAGCAAAATTCGCAATGCCACGTACACATTCGGAAAAAAGAGCAATCAAGCCCATTCCACATAGATAGTCTTATATAACTCTAGGCAACCACGCCCATTCCACATAGATAGTCTTATATAACTCTAGGCAACCACGCCCATTCCACATAGATAGTCTAATATAACTCTAGGCAACCACGCCCATTCCACATAGATAGTCTAATATAACTCTAGGCAACCACGCCCATTCCACATAGATAGTCTAATGTAACTCTAGGCAACCAAGCCCATTTCACATAGATAGTCTAATATAACTCTAGGCAACCAAGCCCATTCCACATAGATAGTCTAATATAACTCTAGGCAACCAAGCCCATTCCACATAGATAGTCTAATATAACTCTAGGCAACCACGCCCATTCCACATATATAGTCTAATATAACTATAGGGCTTGATTTTTCTGTAATTCTCTTTGATAAATCAAACAATTCATCGCACAGTTCTGTTTCATTAATGTCTGCTGAATCTTCGTTTTCAGATGTCAAAGCTAATTGAAGGTCAATGCAATCTTTGAAAACCTCTCTTTTTTCACATTTCTCCAGTTTTTTAATGCCATACAAAAATCCAAATAAATCGCTATGAGATGTTAACCGCATAAATCGATCATTACCTGATTGAATTGCGGTATCCAGTATCTGGTTGAAAAAATTTACTCTGAAATTAATTTCTGGCTCGAGAATTGGATCGTCTGAAACTTCATAGTCAAATTGTCTCTTTCTTAGTCGGTCGAGATCTTATTTGTATTTTCGTATTGAAATTGCACTCAATACGAAATTCTTCAGCCAATGATTTAGCTGTTGTAACTGCTTTGGCAAAACCTTCATCTGTTCTATAATTCTGGAGCATAGTTTTAGTTGTGTTCAATTGTTGAAGAGATTTTTTAAAATCAAGAGCTTTATCTTGAAATGTTTTGCTAGATATATTGATCTCAAATAAAACATCATACCAAATCACTAATGAACAAATAAACTTGAAATCGAGCATTTTTTGTGCTATTCCCTTAGTTTCTGCACGGGACTGGGTTCCACGTGGTCCAGAAAGGGAAATGTCATCAGCAATTGAAACGAGTGCATCGTAAATTTCAACTGTTTGGTATCGAATTACCTTCACGGCATTAACTCGACTTTCCCAACGT
The DNA here is from genome assembly GCA_021962125.1 of Bulinus truncatus. Lineage (NCBI taxonomy): Eukaryota > Metazoa > Mollusca > Gastropoda > Planorbidae > Bulinus > Bulinus truncatus. The sequence continues at coordinate 5,552,719 of JAGDYQ010000056.1, forward strand.
GTTGCGTATAACTTGTTAACAGTTAAACCTGCTGCCTCTTTGTTTTTGGACATATTCTAACAATTCATTCCAGCGATGTGTTGATGCAGAAAAAAGGTGTATATATTTAGAATTACCTCAAAAAACCTTACTGCTTCCAAACAACAGTTTACGGCATCATTCACCACCAAATTCAACGAATGTGCATTGCATGGGGCATAAAAGGCTCTTCAATTTAGCTCTTTAACTATTGCTTGGACACCATTGTGTATTCCCCGCACGTTCGCTCCGTTATCGTAGCTTTGTCCCCTCTTATCATTTAGAAAAATGCCTGAATCTGACAGCTCTTTAAGTAAAATTTCCTACATACTTGCACCTGTAGATTTTTCAAGTTCTGCGAATCCAATGAAGTGTTCATTGATAGAAACTTCTGAAGGTTTGTCATTTGTCGATTCATTTGCTGTAACAAATCTAACAATCATTGTCATCTGTTCTTTGTGACTGGCGTCCGGTGTGCAATCGAGAACTATAGCGTAATATTTTGCATTTTTAGATCATTTATCACTTTCTGTTTTACCTTCTTACTCAACAATTGAATGGTATCATTCTGAATATTTTTTCCCAAATAATGGTCATGAATTTCATCGGATTTTATACGTCTTATATGTTCTTTCATTACCGGATCAAAGTCAGCAATAACTTCAACAAATTTCAAAAGTTTCCATTATAAGATGTATATAACCGATCAGACTGCCCTCTCAGGGGTAAATTTTGAACTCCATGTACTCTGACCAAAGATATTATTCTTTCTAATACATCCTTCCAGTGTTTCGCTTCACGATTTATAAGGCGCTGATTCACGTCATCAATAGTTTTATTATTTGTTATCCTCATTTTTAGTTATTTCCACTCATGATAACTGGTTAAATGATCTGGAGATTTTTCATGATGCTGCAATATACTTGGCATATTTTTCCAGTCACAACTGCCATGTGTAGCTAAGGCAGATTTATTCCTGCTATATATTCTGCAGCAAAAACAATATACCTTTTCTACTGACGTAGAATACATCAACCATTTCCTTTTTAAAGTTTCTCCGTTAGCCAGTTTGCGCGTATAGTGGTAATAAGAAAATTGTCTCCCACTTTCATCTTTTGGAAACAAGACTCAAATTCGATCTGCTTTGGATCATGCTGAATAAGAAAACAACGATCTGATCATTTAGCAGGATCCTCCATTATATCTGAATCAAATTCATTTATTATATTTTTATTTTTTATATTTTTGATTTGATTTTATTTTGCTTGAATTTGCCGCTCCTTGAAATAATGCCGCTCTAGGCGGCTGCCTATATCGCCTATACCTAAAGCCGGCACTGATATATATATATATATATATATATATATATATATATATATATACATACAACACACACAATGAATTAAATTACTGAATGACCATCAGGCGAAATACAAATAAGATCAAATATATAGAAACAACAAATAAGCAAATTCATTAATTGCAATAAAATCATCAGCACAATATAATTATCTAAGTCTTTATATATATATAGCCCATATATATATATATATATATATATATATATATATATATATATATATATATATATTAGGGTGCCACAAAAAAAATATTTCTGAGTTTTTATCCTGCCACCCCCAAAATGTTTAGTAATGTTAAAAGAATAAAATTGGTAAAATTTGAATGAAGTCTGATAATATTTATTGGTAGCTCAACAGTGTCAAAGTTTTGCAATAATCAGTGTTTTGCGACATTACCAGACGGTAATCGGTAATCCTGCTGTAACACAAAAAAAAAATCAAATATTATTTGAAGACACATATTGCTGTAAAAGAGAACAAACAACTTTTTTGTACATAGCACCAGAATAGTAACTTTCAGAACTTTCAGCTAATAAACATAAAGAGTCAATTCAACATAGTTCAGACTGAAAGATCACCATTCACTAATTCAAGTCCAAGTAGTGATATTCTAGCTTCGACTGGGACAGTTAAGGTAGACTTGTTAGCTTTAGGAAAGTCACGACGGTGTTTCTCTACTACTTGTAACAAAAACTGTTTCTGTTCCTCTTGATCTGTTAGTACTCCATTGAATGCTTAAATCAGGGCCACTCCACGCTCGGCTGCATCTTTGACGACTTTAAACTCGCAACTTTCTTCTGGCTAACAATGTAGTTGTTATCAGTGGCGGATGTGTCTGGCTTCGTGGTCAGGAAATTTTGTGGTATGTTCAAAAGCTGTGAAAAGTTTCCTGTTGTGTTGCGATACAAAATCAGAAAGCTTATTTTGTTGTAATGTTGGACAGAAGGCTATTCTGCGAGGATGATCTGTTGTTATCTTGTCAAGTTCTGCAACCATGGCTAACTTCATTTCAGATGAAACATCATTGTCAAAAAATGCAAAACCTACCAGAATTTCACTCAAGAACCACACGAGTCCAGAGAATGATTTTATTGTTGTTTTGGCAACAGTGTCATTTGTTTCATTGTAGTTCTCCAATTGTTGAAGTAGCTGCAAATCTCTACGGGGAGCAGATGTAGCATATAGTGATGTAAACCACGAATTCAGGTAGACCTTAAGTATGAAGGTGTTGAAGTGACCCAGTGATGACAATTCACGTGCATTAAGTTGGAACTGAGAACGCAAAATGAAAATCTTAAGGCTGTAAATCAGTTTTGCCATCCACCGGGCCCGGTGATAATCTCTAAGGGCCAGAATCTTTTCATCTGCACCACAAGCTACACCTAGAAAAAGAGGTGACAGTTGCAGAAGCTAACGATAATCATCTCTGGGCTAAAACACTGTTAGCTGATGCCGAATGAAGTGAATGAGTTCATCCCGATCTAGATTGAGCGCCACTGCAATATAATCTACATACACTCCACTTGCATACATTGATGTGTCAATTGAGCCCCAATATTCACGAAATCTCTGAAATAACTTGATATTTGGTCAACTAGATGGCGCCATCAGTGTATCAAACACATTTGCCACAATGAGTTCCATTATGTGGCGCCTGCATGCTAAGCTGATCAATTCTCTGCCGTTTCTTCTCCAGAAGAATGCAGACACCTGCATTTATGTCAGTGCTACTGGCCGTAGTGTCGAAACACATGAACTTGGTGTTATCAGAAAATAAACTTTCATTTCCATTCTTGAAAAAGATTTAACACGGCAGTTGCCTCGGCCTCTCCAGTTCCATTTACGCAATTTTGGTACTCCCAGCAACTTCATTGTTCCATCACCGGGTACCAGAACAGAAAGACGATCAACTAACTCTTTTGATGTTAATGCAGGCAACATTTTCCCATCCCAGTGCACAGTTAATGAGCAGTTTGGATGAAACGATGCATTAATCTCTGTGGCTGCTGCTTCACGATGTTTATGTCGACTACGTCTGACTGATTCCTTGTTAATCGCCAGGGCTGCAGTACTGTGGCCAAGTGATTCTGCTGCTGCTGCAATTATGTAAACTGCGTTTCTGTCACTGACTTTACTTCTGTCTAATGCAGCTGCCAAACCTTAAGTTTTGAAGCGATGATGATGATAATTACACTTACGTCATTGTCGAATGGTAGCTGTACTGCACAACAGTAGTTTTCTTAATACAACTATTAACTATAAATAACAAAATTAGTGATAAAGCAGAAAACAGAGAAGCAAAGAATATATATATATTGCACTGACATGAAAATATAAAAAAGTAACATAAATTATATAAATAAGTAATAGAAATAGCCTCCGGTTTGCCTTGTATGTCAAATGCAGGCATTTTTGCATATAATATAAAACATCGAGGCCATTGAGCTACCTCTAAATATCAATGTATCTTCATGAAACTTGGTAAAATTACTTAACATAACAAAAGGAAAAAATTAGGGGGTGGGACAATGACACTTAAAAAAAAAAAATTTTCCCCATTGCATTGAGTGGCACCTTATATATATATATATATATATATATATATATATATATAGGCTATATATATATATATATATATATATATATATATATATATATATTATATGTCAAAGATATATACTTTGCAAACATTATTAAAAAATCATAACCCATAAAACATCATTTTGCGCTACATTATATATCATTTAGGTTATTTTTAGAGCAGTTTGGTACAGGAATGCTCTATTGTCCCCGTTTTGTCTGTCTGTCTGTCTGTCATCACCCTAGATCTCAACAACCATAAGTCCTAGACCCATGATGTATATATCATTTTGTAGGTCTTGGCCTGCCATGTGTACATCAAAAGTCCATTTCGCGATCTGACCTCTGAGGGGTGAATAAAAGGGCTTATTAGGTACCATTTTTTTTACTATATAAGCTATATTAACAAACGGGTGTATAAAGGGGCGTAACTCATTATTTAATTTTGTAACAGTTATTCAACATGACTTACTTCCCCTACTAAAAGATTGGAACAGGATTAATTGCTTGTTTTTTTGACCTCATTACCTCCATGATAATTCAAAGCTAATTGTTTATGTTTCTAGTTGTTTATGTTTCTAATTGTTAATGTTTCTAATTGATTATGTTTCTAATTTTTAATGTTTCTAATTGTTAATGTTTCTAATTGTTAATGTTTCTAATTGTTTATGTTTCTAATTGTTTATGTTTCTAATTTTTTATGTTTCTAATTGTTTATGTTTCTAATTGTTTATATTTCTAATTGTTTATATTTCTGTCGTATCTCCTCAGAAGGCGTAACTAACACTTCAATTATAGTGAAGTTATTATCCTTTAGTGTCCTCATTACTTAAAATATAATTAGATTGACATCAATAGTACAACACAAATGTCCAGTAAAGAAAATGACAATATTCACCATTTCATGATTAATTTTTTTTATTAACACAACATGTCGAGGATGACGATGGTGGTTTATTCACTTTACAATATGACATAGTTTTATAGAAAAACATCTACCTCCAGTAACCGTCAGTGTCTCTTCTTGTTTATTTCCTTCCGTTTTTTATAACCGAGAACACTGCATAATCGACGCTTGTTACACAGAGCTATGTCGTGGACCCACAAGACCTGAGTTTTACAGAGTTGTTTTTTTTTCTTTCTTACGAAAAACTTTCGTACCACGCTGTCACGGGTTGTGACTAATCTGTCGAAACCATCCCCTTTATTCCAACCCTCGACTTAATAGTATTAATAAAATTAAGACGTATATTATACAATGTATAGTTGTAAACGTTCCCGTTCTCAAGTCCTCCACCCTTTTTACCCCACCCCCGTAATTGCGTCATATCGCAGGTGGTCAGCGGAACCTCCGTCGACGAACAGCGCCCCGGTTGGCAGAAATACGTTACATTCCACGGGGAATTCTCTCTTACCACTGGGCTCCTGTTCAAAGGCCGACAAAGGGATAGATGTTCAGTTACGTCTATCTTTGTCGGTATGACGTACTTCTCCCCCCCCCCCATCTAGGCTCCACCCCCTGATTTGACAGCAAAAGATGTTAATTGATTGGCCAAGAGTCACATGTAAGAAAATGTTTGAGTAACGTAAGATAGTTTTAACGACATTCGACTGATTGATCTCTGAGGAGAGAGTCGATTTGTGAGGGACATTCGACTGAGTGATCTCTAAGACAGAGAGAGTCGATTGATGTGTCTCTGATTGAGAGAAGTGAGAGAGAAATAGAAAGAGACAGAGTTAAATAGTAATAACGTCATTGTTCCCCTTATTCATTTTATATTGGATTACTTTGCTGCAGTTTGGATTATCTTTGCTTATGATAAGTCACCAGATCCCTGTTACGGACTGGTGCCTTTGTATAAATAAAATGTATCTTGGTGTTGTACACACGACTTGTTGAATTGATCATCGTCACTTGTTTTACGTTTAATTGCTGGTGAGACTGTGTGGTAGAAACACAAATACAAATACGGGTCATCACTGAGTCAGCCCTCATACTCTTAGCAACAAGCCAAGGGCACCCTCACAGAGGTCCTCAACACACGCCTTATTAAGTATGAAACACCAAATGTGCCAAGTATGAACTTTATAATTGCACTGGTAAACAGTGAATTCATTGCCAGTGATATTTGAATCATTTTATACAAAGTCAACTATGCTAATTTAGAATATGTAAGTGCTTTTGCTAGATTGGCTCTATTTTTCAAGATAATTAAAATTAATGCAATTAATGTATGCACCGTGTTTGAAAATTGTCAAGAATTGCATGAAGTAAAATAGTATACTAACAAATAGTAGTGAAACTGTTAATGGTCATGCAGAAATTTGTTCAAAAATATATGTAATAGTGTTATAGAGGAAAACATTTTCATTTGAAAAACTAATTATGTCTAATTAATTAATTAATTAATATGTTTATTGTCTATGCATTAGCAAATCGCTGTTTGCTCGACTTCCTTTTGTGTGTGTCGTTGGGTCAATTGCACTGGAGGCTCCAACAGTAGTCAGCCATCATATGTATGTCCCATCTTCCTTGATATCTCACCTCCATCACCCTCATATCCTGATGAAACCTCTCACATTGTTCCTCACTGAAGTCCCCAAGGTTACCTGGAAATTTGTCTAAATGACAGTGCAGGTAATGTATCTTGATGTTCATATTTGTTTCAATGTTTCTGAAAATAGCGAGCATATCTTGCACCAGTTCTTCGTAATTCTCTGATCTTTTATTACCTAAAAAGTTCCTGACAACTGAAACAAAACTGTTCCATGAAGAAGCTTCAAGGTGATCCATGAAATTAGTAAAATTTCGATCGTTGATGAGTTTCCGAATCTGAGGACCGTAAAAAATCCCAGCTTTCAGCTTCTCCAGGCTCAATCCGGGAAATGATCTGCAAATATATTTGAACCAATTGCCATATTTGTCCAAAGCCTTAACAAAATGTTTCATTAAACATAATTTAATTATGAAGCGGTCCGAGAATTATCTTATTTTTGTCAACCAGTGCCTTGTTGATGATATTTTCTTTACCTACAGTCATGGTTTCTCTTGCAGACCATGTCTCTCTTGTCCAATGATCTTGCCTTGCCCTGCTATCCCAAAGGCACATGCAGCATGGGTATTTAGTGTATCCTGACTGCTGCCCAAGCAAGAAGTTTACCATTTTTAGATCAACACAAATTAACCACTGATGCTCATAATAACGGACTTACTGCTATAGTATTTTGATATTCTCATGCTCTACTTTAAGTTTTGTTGAGTGGGCAATGGGAAGAGATGCATAACGGTTACCATTGTGTAACAGAACACATTTCAAGCTTGTAGTCCCATTTGGAGCAGAAGTCCAGGGATGTCATTACAGTAAACAAGATCTTTCTCTTGGCTGAATTATGGAAGAAAAACTCTGCTCTTTTTCGATAAAATGTTATTTTAACTTCTGGTTTGAGAAAATTTCTTTCATTGAGCCTGGACGCTTTAAAGCTCAGATGCTTGCTTGGACAGATTTCGGTCTCGTATTAGGTCATTGAGTTCTTCTTGGCTGAATGGTTGAGGTGTTGAAGAACTTCCTTCATAATCGCTTCCACTATTTTCACCTGCCAAAAACTCCAGATCTTGCCCCCCGTCGGAGTCTGATGGTTAAAACTCTAATAATCCAGTAAACACTGGTATAGGAACTTCACTGCTATGTGGAATTGGTCTCCTTGCAGATTCAAGATCAGGATAATCCCACTTAGATTTCTTGTGGCGATTGAAGCCTTTAACATTCACAATACAAAAATAGCAATCTCCAAAATGGTCTTTCGGCTCTCACCATACCATTGGTACACCGTAACTTAGACTTTTCTTCTCACCATTTGTCCACTGCTGTAGGATCTCCACACAGTTTTTGCAGACCTTATGGGTAGCCCAAGACTTGTCTTGGTCTCCCAGCTTCACACCGAAATAAGCCAAATATGCCTGCTGCACTAAGTCGGTTATATTTCTTCTTTGCTTTTCAATCATGTATTCTCCACAGATGTAACAGAATACATTCGGATTATTTTTGCAGCATCTTCGTGATGAACTCATGATGTCTTTAGAAAGCAGCATAAAAGAGAAAAAAAGACACCAAACTTATTGCATTTGTTTTACACAAAGGGTATAATCATACTTTGAAGGATGTCCAATATCTCAGAAACTAGAGCCAATTTAGCAAAAGCAGTGGCAGTTTTGAAATCAGCACCCATGAATTGTTATAAATTCATTCAAACATTCTTGGCAATTCGCAAAAAAATTTTTGTTGTTGAGCTGTGTTATTATTACAGTTGGCTAAATTCTATAATTCTTTCGGTGCTAAGCACGATTTTAGTTGGTTCAAGTCTCGGAGCTATCGTCTCGGTTTAAGGCTGTAGGTATTAGGGGGCCAGCGCTTGAAGAATTTTTTGTCATCTAACTGTTATAAAACTAAACGCTTGTTACGTAGCAGCGATAACAGTATCAATAGTCAAAGGATATTTTAAAGTCATGTCATTGTATTTGTTGGCTTAGGACAAATACGCAATATTACTCCTAAAGAATCACTTGACCGAATAGTACACTTTTTTCAAGTGTCTAATGTTACTCGAGAGTTTTGGTATTTATTTATTTCCAGGGCCGGCTTTTGGTCGACTGCTGCCAAGATCACGGCTCTTTGAGCTCAGCGCGGCTCCCTATGAATCAGTTATATCTTTTTATTAATTCACGAGCAGATGAATGTACCCAACGGAGCCCCGAAATACCACAGGAACTCCACTAGTTGCACCTTATGCTTAGGCAGTTATATAACCTACAATGACTGCTATCGGCCATGCATGTTACACTCACCCTTGCAGATCACTTTCAAATATTTTTACTAAAACAAAATGTTTGTTTATGGGCATGGTATGATCGAAATTACGTGCCATACAAGAGCTGTTCTGGCAAGACTAGAATGAAAAAAACCCAAAAATTTAATAATAAATTCTCAAAACAATTGGCCACATATCAACTTACTTACCCCACCCATACTCTACTTTACTGTCTCATTGTGGGTGGGGGAAGAATTGATGAGGAGCTGAATGGCGGAAACAATACAAATTTAGTAGATATATGTGTATTTTTTAAACTAGGACTTTTTTTCTGGTGACACAAGGAATATTTTTGCAAAAAAAAAGACATTTGGCACATGAAAAATAAGTATTCTATATATACATTTATATATATATATATATATATATATATATATATATATATATATATATATTTATATTTCTCTTCTTCGCCCAACCTTGCAGCAGACTGCGAGAATTCCCGAATAATAATTCCCGAATACGTCACAGAAAGCAAGACGCGTTCAACAATATATATATATATAGATTTCTCGCGTTCGTAGAATTTTCGAATAGGTCACAGAAAGCAAGACGCTTTCAACAACGTTCGACAACTCGCGTTTATTTTCTACATTCTTTTATACAACCGGATTATTTTAATTTCTCATTTATCCCCCGTCGTGGTAAATTCTGTAGCTGTTTAACCGCCGAAAATGAGGGAATGCTGTACATAAAATAGAATCTGCCAACTGATTATTGTAAAAAAAAAAGTTGAAAAAAAAATAAAAACATTTAATAATACAATTATGTGTGAAGAATAGATAATATTGAACTAATTTCCGATTTCTGAATTCAAAAACATGGTGTATAAGTATAGATAACATGTGAAAATGCTGTGGCTGGGCCCGGTGCTAACATTAGGCTAAAAGTGGGTCAAAATAACACATTCAACGCTGAAGTGTAGACAATAAAATATTAGATATGGTGAAATCTTTTGTTTTGATATCTTTGTGCTGCTGTTTAGGGGACAATCCCGATTAAGTAAATTATAAATATGTATGGCACATTACAAACAAATGTTAACTGTTTCAGAATATGTACGCATTACAAAAACATTAACTAATATCTATCTGTACTGATTAGTATCAAAATGACTCTATAGTGTGCTGGGGGAAGGGGTGGATTGAGGCAGACCGAAAATTAAAAGCAATACAAATTAAAACGCCCCCCCCCCCTTTCCGAAATATGTTTGTTAGAAACTGAAAGAAAAAAAAATTACATTTCAAAGAAAAATATCATGATCTTTAAAAAAGCCATTAAAATATATCTAACCAGAGAAAATTAAGTCTGGGAGCTCATCCAAAGAATTAACTAAAAATCTGTAAACAATAAAATAAATAACAATTTGCTGGAAAGTACCAGATAGTGACCATAAAGTCTGCACATGATAGGTCATAGTTCAAAGTTGCATACCATGTATGTCTGCCAGTTATTTTGTTTGATTGCTTATTTAAAAAAAAATTACAGTAATTATATTGATTGAAAAGGTGGCGTATGCTACACCGCGGGATGACTAGTCTATATATATACTAGTTGCAAGTACCCGGCTTTGCCCGGGTTTAAAAAAAGGTTTTCTGTTTACCTTTTGTTTTCTCCCTCCCCCCTCTCTCCCTCCCTCTCTCCCCCTTCCTCCTTCCCTCTCTCTCCCTCCCTGCCCCCTCTCTTCCTTTATCTCTTCCTCACATTACTCACATCCTTCTCTCCCTCTCTCCTTCCCTTCCTCTCTCTCCCTCCCCAACCCCTCTCTCCATCTCTCCTTTCCCCTCCCTCCCCTCTCCACCTCTCTCCCTCCCCCTCTCTCCCCCTTCCTCCCTCCCTCATTCCCTCTCTCTCTCCCTGCCCCCCTCACTCTTTATCTCTCCCTCCCTCTCTCCCACCCTCTCTCCCTCCCTCCCCTCTATCTCCCTCCCTACCCCCTCTCTCCCTTCGTTCCTTTCTCTTTCCTTCCCTCCCTTTCTCTCCCCCTCCCTCTCCCTCTCTCTTCCATCTCCCTCTCTCCCCCTCCTTCTCTCCCACCTGTCCATCCCCCCTCCCTCGCTCTCCCCCTCCCTCCCTCCTACCCTCCTTTCCTCTCTCTCCCCACCTGCCCCCTGTCTCTTTATCTCTCTCTCCCTCCCTCTCTCTCTCTGGGAACAGACAGACAGACAGACAGACAAAACAGACAGACAAACAACAAATGCGTCATATAAGTATAGAGATTATTCTGAAAAAAAAAATTGAAAAAAAAAAAAATTTCACTGTCGGGATTTAAACCCACACATAGTCGGCCAAATTTGAGTCACGGCCAAGCGAGTAACCGACTGTGCTAGCGAGCCACACAAACATAACCTCAATATTTAATAGGTTATGCGCGCAAGTTCTATTCGGGAAATGACGTCGCAGAGGAATTTTATTTATGGCGCCGTCGAGATTACTTTAATATAGTAAAATACTAAAATAAAAAAAAATTAATTACAATTAAACTACACATCGAGATGAAACGAAACCTGTCCTATAACCTTCCTCATGTAATTATGTGTATGTGTAACAAATTTCACATTATTTGGTTATCTGGATCTTGAGTTATAAGGGAACAGACAGACAGACAGACAGACAACAAATGCCTCTTATAAGTATATATATATATATATATATATATATATATATATATATATATATATATATACTAGTTGCAAGTACCCGGCTTTGCCAGGGTTTAAAATAAGGTTTTCTGTTTACCTTCTGTTTTCTCCAAACCCCCTCTCTCCCTTCCTCTCTCTCCCCTTCCTCCCCCTCTCTCCCTTTTCCTCCCTCTCTCTCCCTCCCTCTCCCTCCCTCTCTCCCATCTCACTCCGTCCCTCTCCCATCTCCCTCTCTCCCCTCTCCCCCTCCTTCTCTCCCACCGTCCATCCTTCCTCCCCTCCTCCTTCCCTCTCTCTCCTTCCCTGCCCCCTCTTATCTCTTCCTCCCATTTCTTCCATCCTCTCCCTCTCTCCTTCCCTCCCTCTCTCCCTCCCTAACCCCCTCTCTCCCTCCTTTCTCCCTCCCTCCCCTTTCCCCCTCTCTCCCCCTCCCCCTCTTCCCCTTCCTCCCTCCCTCATTCCCTCTCTCCCTCCCTGCCTTCCTCACTCTTTATCTCTCCCCCCTCTCTCCCCCCCTCTCTCACCCTCCCTCCCCTCTCTCTCCCTCCCTACCCCCTCTCTCCCTTTCTTTCTCTCTCCCTCTTTTTCTGCTCCCTCTCCCATCTCCCTCTCTCCCCCTCCTTTTCTCCCCCCTGTCCATCCCCCCTCCCTCCTCTCTCTCACTCCCTCTCTCCCTCCTACCCTCCTTTCCTCTCTCTCCCCCTGCCCCCTCCCTCTCTCTCTCTTTATCTCTCTCCCTCCCTCTCTCTCTCTCTCTCTCTATATATATATATATATATTAGGGTGGGGCAAAAACTGATAAATTTTGGAGTTAAGGTCTCAGACAAACCAAAGTCAGTGATCCATATGAAAGTAAAAGCGTAGACACAAACAGTTGTATTTTCTGTATAACCGTTTTCTAGCAACTCTGTCTTTAAAAAAACGCAATTAAATTTGTTCTGAAAATATAACGCTTCTGAACATAGTGAATTATTAACAATGTTAATGTTAATGGTTCTTAAAATCAAACACAACATATTCAACATCAACAACCTCTAGTAAAATAAAAAAAACAAAGTTATTTGCAACAGTACGGAAGTTCCAATGTGAAATTTGTGCAGAAAGTCTGCCTTTGTTTCTATTGTTGGCACTTCCGATCTTGAATTCTTCATGTGAATAATAGCACCATGGCTTCTATCATGTCCGTATACTTTGCCACAAACTGCTGTGACATTCTTGATGTTTCTTTCAACATCTTCCGAATGGCATGGAAAGTGAGGTAGAATCACCTGGCCGTCACTGGCAATATCTTCGGCAGTGATGTCCTGCAGCAGTGGAGTCGAATCAAACTCGACCAGTTCCCAGTTAACCATGCTAATGTACGACTTAGCTGAAAAGCTTATTTTAATTCTGTTCTTGTCAACACAACGAATCTTACACGTGTCACTTGAGTGAGTACTTCGAGCTAGCAACACTTTTTCGTATTCAAATTTTCTCATGTTTTCGTCTTTGTCGCCAACAGCCGCCAACAAGATATTTTCTGGATGACAAAAGTATCTGTTGTTTTGAAGTAATGGAGCCACGACAGCCTAATCATTTGTGCCAATCTTTTGGTACAGTGAAATCATGAAGAAGAAGTTCTTGGCTCCATCCTGGTAGCTTGGATGAGATTTGATGCAAAACCATGATGGAGCATAAAAATTCAGTATGAATTTCACAATTCGTTGAAGGTCGGCAGAAGGACTTTGTTCGGAGGCATACAACCTGAGTGACACTTGTAAACATTACATGGACACTGCATGTAATCTCAAATATAAGAGCTAGTTTGATAAAACAAATATTTCTTCACGTAAAATAGCAGAATGTCCGGTGTAAACATTCATCTGGTTAGGCAAACAACACAACTCTGACCTCAATTACGACAAATATTGCACATAAATTCCAGCGTGCTTGCTATCTGTCCTTCTGAAGTCTTTGGACCAGTGGTCTTCCCATCAACCACTTCTATTAGCTTCCTTAAAGGCAATTCGTTGGCATGCAGTAAACAAACCAACCACTGAAGTGGCCTTCGTAGCTGAATTTCAAGCTGTCGGATTACACCATTATGTTTACCAGTATTTATTGGTGTTCCATCACAAACAACTGCTTGTAAAGTTAGTTCCGACTTGCTGCTTGTAACCAGTGACATACTTTCTCCGGAAATGTCCTTGGACTTTCCTGATGTTGGAACAACATGTTCAACATAGCTGCGGGTAGGAAATGATACTAAGACGTAGTGCTCTTCTTTGACTTTGCGACGAGTAGACCCAGTATGCTTAAGAGTGACATCAATCTTGCCATCAAAACCGAGACAAACAATACCTTCACTTTCTTCTTTGTGATCCTGAACTGACTTCTTCCTCCAAGCATCCCATTGACGGCGCAGCTTGCTGGGGTGCAAAGCATTTTCAGGTGTCAACAGTCCAAGATCTTTCAAGACGACATTTACAATCAAAACGGTATCACGATTGCTGACATTTGCCCTATCAACAGCTTTGCAGAGCTCTGGATACAGCCATCTATTTTGTGGAACAGTGCTGGAACGCGCTTCTTTGTCACTCTCTTCTTCTGTGTCTTCATCTTGCACATAACTGCTGTCATTATTTCTGTTATCTTCTGAATCGTTTCCTGAACAAATTTCCATTTTTAAAATGAGTGGTAGTGATTTTGATAGGATTTTTTTATAGGCCGACATAGCTTTTCTTGTATATAAATGATTTAATTTTATTAATTTTTGATGGATTCTTTTCGAGAAAGTTTGTATAGTAATAACAAGTGAACATTCGTCTTTTATATTTTTTCATTAATATTACTGTCATTGGAAATTTTTTTTTTTTACGGGGGCCTAGAAGCGGCACATTTTAATACCCACAAATATTTTTAGTAAAAATAAAATAAAAATTCAAAAAGCTTACATAATAGTAATGTAAACAGTTATCATTTAGCTGTACAATTATACCAAACATAAATATGATGACTATTCTAGATGCATTTCGTTAATATTAGTTGGCGCTTTAAGGGTTAATATTCATAAAAGTACTATAAGAACTGTATTTTTCAAAGTTGCGACCCTTAGACATGAAAATAACACATGAACATGAATTGTTAAATTGATCACTAGATGAGGGAGCATCTATTTATAATTGTCTGATAGAGACAACAGCAGTTTGCCCCACCCTAACATATATATATATATAAATATACTTATTATTATGGCTTCACACTTCTTCTAAAATCCTTCTTCATTTCTTTACCTTCCTCAAACTGTACAAATCAGGGAGCATGAAAAAACATCAACAATTCTTTGCATCACAAAGGAACTATACAGCACCAGCGCGCAAGTTCTATTCGATCATCGGGAAATGACGTCACATAGGAATTTTATTTATGGCGCCGTCGAGATTACTTTAATATAGTAAAATACTAAAATATAAAAAAAATAATTACAATTAAACTACCCATCGAGATGAAACGAAACCTATCATATGACCTTCCCCATGTAATTATGTGTATGTGTAACAAATTTCACGTTATTTGGTTATCTGGATCTTGAGTTATAAGGGAACAGACAGACAGACAGACAGACAACAAATGCGTCTTATAAGTATATATATATATATATATATATATATATATATATATATATATATATATATATATATATATACTAGTTGCAAGTACCCGGCTTTGCCCGGGTTTAAAAAAAGGTTTTCTGTTTACCTTTTATTTTCTCCCCCCCCCCTCTCTCCCTCCCTCCCTCTCCTTCCCTCTCTAACTCTCCCATCTCCCCCTCTCTCCCTATTTCCCTACCTTCTTCTCTCACCCCCGTCCCCCTCTCTCCACCTTCCTCCCTTCCTCCCCCTCTCTCCCTCCCTGCCCCCTCTCTCTCTTTATCTCTCACTCCCTCCCATTTCTCCCATCCTCTCTCCCTCCCTCCCCCTCTCTCCCTCCCTCCGTTCTCCCTCCCTCCCCTCTCCCATCTCCCTCTCTCCCCCTCCCTCTCTCTCTCCCTCCCTCCCCCTCTCTCCCTTTCCCTCCCTCCCATTCTCCCTCCCTCCCTCTCTCCCATCTCTCTCCCCATTCATCCCTCCCTCATTCCCTCTCTCCCTCCCTGCCCCCTCACTCTTTCTCTCTCTCCCTCTCTCCCACCCTCTTTCCCTCCCTCCCCTCTATCTCCCTCCCTACCCCCTCTCTTCCTCCCTTCTTTTTTCTCTCCCTCTCCCCCTGCTCCCTCTCCCATCTCCCTCCCCCCCTGCTCCCTCTCCCATCTCCCTCTTTCCCCCTCCTTCTCTCCCCCCTGTCCACCCCTCCCTCCCTCTCTCCCCTCCCTCCCTCCTACCCTCCTTTCCTCTCTCTCCCCCCGCCCCCTCTCTCTCTTTATCTCTCTCCCTCCCTCCCACACTCTCTCTCTCTCACTCTCTATATATATATATGTATATATACTTATTATTATAGCTTCACACTTCTTCTAAAATCCTTCTTCGTTCCTTTCTTTACCTTCCTCAAACTATACATATCAGGGAGCATGAAAAAACAACAACAATTCTTCGCAGCACAAAGGAACTATACAGCACCAGCGCGCAAGTTCTATTCGATCATCGGGAAATGACGTCACAGAGGAATTTTATTTATGGCGCCGTCGAGACTACTTTAATATAGTAAAATACTAAAATAAAAAAAAAATTAATTACAATTAAACTACCCATCGAGATGAAATGAAACCTGTCCTATAACCTTCCCCATGTAATTATGTGTATGTGTAACAAATTTCACGTTATTTGGTTGTCTGGATCTTGAGTTATAAGGGAACAGACAGACAGATAGACAGCAAATGCGTCTTATAAGTATATATATATATATATATATATATATATATATATATATACATATATATATATATATATATATATATATATATATATATATATATATATAATTTTCTTCTTCGCCCAACCTTGCGGGACAACAGCGGCCTGCAAGATGCAATTCTATATATACTAGCCGTCCGCGGTGTAGCATACGCCATCTTATCAATCAATATAATTACTGTAATTATATTTTTAAATAAGCAATCAAACAAAATAGGCTGACCCTCAATCTACCCCTTTTCCCCAGCACACATTGTGTTATTTTTTAGACTTACTCGACCGAGTATTACCTTCATACAGTATTAAGTACAGATAGATGTTGTGTAATGGGAACATACTATGAAACAGTTACCATTTGTTTGTAATTTATATTAATACACCATTTTTTTTTATTCTCAAATTGGAAATAGTTCAATATTATTTTATTCTTCACACATAATCGTATTGTTATGACTCTGCTACACCACTCCCCTTAGGGGTCGCGCCTCTGCCCAGGGAAGGGTTAAGTGGTCACGAATTGTGTGCGCCTACGTTTTTAATTCGGCCGTTCACCCCCCCCCCTCCCGACTCGGTACAAGTGATGAAATGGGGTGATTTGCCACCTGCCACGCAATGACCTTCACCTTCCATTTAGGCGGGAAAACGAGGGAGTTAGCGTAGGTGCGCCTTTAAAAGGAACTGTGATTCAGCAATCAAGGACACATCAGAGAAAGGATAACAAGTGTGAAGACGGACACTGTGTAGCTGCGAGGAGCTGACCTAATTTCATGTCCGACAACAACACAGAGGAACTGGACACACGGGGAGGAGACTGATGGTCGGTTAGTGCAGTGGTACGCACAATAGACTGTTTCCTTTGTTTATTTCGCTTGGCCTGTACATTTTGGATTGTAAATAAACCTCGTTGTGCAACTAACGAACCCACGTGTCCTTAGTGCCTACCTAGAGGGATTTGCAAGTTTGCAACAGTATTATTAAGTGTGTTTTTTTACAATAATCAGTTGACATTACAATGTTATTTTATGTACAGCATTCCCTCATTTTCCGCGGTTAAACGGATACAGAACTTACCGCGACGGGGAATAAATGAAATGGTTTCGTATTTAGAGCGCACATAAAAACATGATTACTACCAAACAATATTGTTTTAAAAATTACTGGAGCTGTCTAGACATGAAATAATATTGTACAACCACCATTGTGCTCGTATTGCTTAATATATTTCACTAAATAAAAGGACAAAACGTCATATAAAAAATTAAAATAAATGTATTTTTTTATGTGACATTGGATTAATTTTCTTTACCTCTGAAGGATCCTACTTTTGTAGGTGGTAAAAGATTTGCCTTAATTGGTTTTGGAAAAAAAAACAAATGATCATGAGGTGACTAAAACATACAATCAATGTATTTTTTTTATTGAGATTTGATATAGAGGGTGTTTCATAAAGTACGCAGTTTTTTTAATTGCGCAGGATTTTTTTGATTGAAGATTCTCAGCACTGTTCCTATCATTTTCGTTATCTATCATTCCGATGAGAAGACCATTTGTCGTTTTTTCCATTTTGTAGCCATGGAGCGGTTCATTATCAACCAACGCATTCTTATTGTTATAACTCATTACAAAAACGGGGAGTGCTACGCAGAGACTGTCCGTAAACTTCGCGCGATCTTTGGACGTGACAATGCCCCGATCGCAACGACAGTTTCGAGGTTGGTACATAAATTCGAAGAATCTGGGTCAGTTGCAGCCAGAAAATCGCACGGTCGAAACCGTAATGTTCGAACGCAACAAAACATTGCGGTAGTGCAAGACAGTGTGAATGTGAGCCCCGTGAAGTCGCTTCGCCGTCGTTCGCAACAGTTGGGTATGTCAACATCTTCGGTGCATCGAATACTGAAAAAAGATCTTCATATGCACCCCTACAAGATTCAGTTGACACAGGAGCTGAAACCAGCAGATCATGCAAAACGGCGAAAATTCGCCGATTGGATTTTGACTAGACAACAAGAGGACGAAAATTAAAAAAAAAAAAAAAATCTTCATTGACGAGGCACATTTCCATCTCTCGGGGTATGTCCACAAAAAAAAAAACTGCCGCATTTGGGGTGACGAAAACCCTGGAGTGATCCAAGAGCACGAAATGCATCCCCTACGAGCCACGGTTTTGTGTGGTTTTTGGGCAGGAGGCATGATTGGCCCCTTCTTTTTTGAAGATGATGATGGAAATTCAGTTACTGTAAATGGCAACCGTTCTTGGGACATGATCACTAACTTTTTCTGGCCTGCTCTGGAAGAAATGGAGGATGACGGAATTGATGAAATGTGGTTTCAGCAGGACGGGGCTACCTGCCACACATCCCGGGAGACAATCACATTGCTTCGTGAAAAATTCCCTGAGCATCTGATCTCACTTCACGGCGGCGACCAAGAATGGCCTCCGAGGTCATGTGACCTCACACCTTGTGACTTCTTTTTATGGGGACATGTGAAGTCACAAGTTTACGTGAGCAAACCTCAAACGATTACCGAACTGAAGATGGAAATTCAACGGGCAATCGGCGAAATCTACAGGGACGTCTGCGAAAGAGTTATCGTTAATTGCAACGATCGGATGACTGCCTGCAGAGAAAGTGGAGATGGACATATGCTCGATATCATTTTTCATTTTTAAATTGAAGTATATGTTGAATGAAATTAAATAACAATTTTGAATTTTGCATCGATTTTGGCTGATTTATTGCATTTTTAAAAACTGCGTACTTTATGAAACACTCTGTTTGAGATTTGTGGTAGAGACTTATGTTGATATATTTTGAGACACAGAGATATGAGATAATTTTAATGATACTTATGACGATGACTATTGAAGAAATGTGTAGATTTGTATTTTTGTGACATTTTGTATTCATATTTGATATGGTCTTGGTACCTTTTCTTTTTGTAATATAATTGTAATACATGATTGTTAATTCTGTATTTTAAAAAAATGCGTACTTTGTACGAATTTTTTTTACCGAGAGGGAAAGGTGATGTAAGGACATAGACAGACATAGATAAATAGACAGACAGATTGTTAGATAAACAGACATATAGATTGAAAGATAGTTATATAGATAGACAATTAATTATTGTATCAATGTAGATGTTAGAGTGAATTCCCTATGGTGACGCACCTAATGAATGGGTTAGTGAACGGAAGTGAAAGGTGACGAGACACAGACGGTTGACGAGGAAAGAGAACTTTGTTTTGGATACCTTTGTTTCGTTTGAGTTTGGGAAAGGTGTGGAATCAGGAAGGAGCGGAGGTGCTAGGAGGAGGTATTTCGTGTTGAAGCTATAATATGATGTAACTATTATTGATTATTTCTGTAATTAAAGTGGTATTGATTGTTTTAACCCAAATTGACTTCCAAGTGTTGTTGGAGTTGTTTGTGGAACAGTGTCTTCTGTATGAATTAGATAAATAAAAGAAACCACTGTCACCCATACATTGACAAACACTATAGTGGGCTGGGGGAAGGGGTGGATTGAGGCAGACACAAAGGGAACCAAAAATAAAAGTCATGCAAATTACCCCCCCCCCCCCCGTCCCGACATATGTTTAATAGAAACAGAATGAAAAAAATTACAATTCAAAGAAAAAAATCCTGATCTTACTAAAATCTGTAAACAATAAAATAATTAAAAAAACAAGTTGCTTGAAGGTACAAGATAGTCACCATAAAGTCTGCACATAATAGGTCAAAGTTCAACTTTGCATACCAAGTATGTCAGCCTGTTATTTTATTTGATTGCTTATTTTAAAAAAAATAATTACAGTAATTATATTGATTGATAAGGCGGCGTAGGCTACGGCGCGGGATGACTAGTGTAAGTATATTCTCTTTAGTTACTAGTAGTTTTATTGTCTAATTGTAAAACGTAATTCATTTAGAGTTGTAATTAATGGTCGATTAAAACCAAACATTTTTTTCAAAGAAAACAAACTATATTTGGATATGTACAATTTTAGTATAACGATTAGAGGTAAACATATTATTACTTGTTTCTTCTATTTTATTGAGTGATTTTTACTCCTAGTTCTATATGCTCTAAGGCCTTTGATCAAAAATATGCTTAATCTGTTCTAATGGCTTACTAGGCTACTTACAGACGGTTTCGGTAAAAATAGTTGTTTTGGAGTTGATTTATTTTACATGCAAAGTGTTTTTGAATCAATAAATTGTGTTGAAGGCCAATCAAACAAGAAATGCAATATGTTATAATTTAAAACGGTCAAAGATGTACAAAATGTACCATGTTTTACAATAATAATAAGAAAGCGTCAAACTATAAAGGTTGACATTGCTGATTGTCAAACTGTCCGCGGGTCAAACCGTCCGATAAGCGAAGTCGTTGGAAGCGTTTCTGTAAAATTCAATTCAGGGTTGTTCACCTGAATGTGCGAGGGTTAGTTCTAAAGTGTCTAGAAGTCTCAAATTTTTACACCTATTCAGGCACAATTATTTGTGGAAATCTCAACGCTACGTCACCTGTCGATATGAGCGTATCGATGCCGCAGTGCATACGATTGAGAATATTGGTAATTCTACAAATTTAGTTTGGCTGAAGAACCTCGAGTCTGAACCCACTTTGCTGCATACAAGCGATGTGAGCGAGGCCAGATTTAACCCAATTTTCGGCTTACCTGGAACAAGCAATTATTTTCACAGTGCTCGAGTGTGATGGTAGCTATCACAAATCCGTTCTCGACACAGTAGATATATAACCACCTATGAAAAAGCCCAGAGGTCAAACGTTGGTGCTGGGTCAGTATGAACGTTAACTATGACGCCTTAAGGGTGGCTACGGATGCCACCCTGAAGAGGATATATACAGACCCTGAAACAGTCGACATTGTTTACACGAGGATCACTAAAACAATCTTCGATCACAAGAAACATATGTTTAGGTCATTCTGAACACAGCTAGATAAATGGCGAGCGGAAGGAAAACGGCTTAGACGCGCGGATTGTAGAATTAACTAACTGGGAAGGTTTAAAGGTCTTCATATACTTGCGAGAAGTTGGATTTCAGAAAATGCCAAAAGGCTTGGAAACTTTAGCAAAATTGGTGGGGTGAGGGGACAGGTGGATCAGACGAAGATGTTAAAGCCAGAATAGGCAAGGCAAGACACCTGAAACCTGTGTGGAAAACATTGTCCTTCTCGAACAAACATAAACTCAGGATTTTCAATAGCAACGTCAAATCCGTCCTGTTATATGGCGCGGAAACATGGAGTCACCAACTCATTAGCCAGCAGACTACAGACGTTCCTAAATGGCTGCCTCAGGAATATCCTGAAGATAAGGCAACTAGATAAATTCAGGAAAAAATATCTCTGGCAGCTGGTAAACCAAGATTACATAGATCTACAAGTGTTCATAAGAAAATGTAGATGGATCAGCCACTCACTAAGGATGCCTCCAGAAGACATCACGAAAATGGTTCTGCAGTGTAGCCCCCAAGATTAGAGAATGGTTGGCCACCTAAAGACCACTTGGAGTAGGTCTGTCGAACAGGAGATGAAAAGTTGCAACCAGACATGGGTGGAACTGAAAAAGACCTCCCACAACAGAGTGCGCTGGAGAGTGGTTGCATAGTCCCTCAGCAAGGAGTTCAAGGAATTAAGTTAAATCGGGACGGTTAAGACTGATTCTCCTATGCCAGTGCCCAGGACTGATGCTAACGAAGAGATAGAAGGTTGAAGTGTATAAAAATCACTTTTCTAAAGTATGGACCGTAAATAAAGAAATTTCAACTTGTTGAACTTTACGTTATGACCGTTACGGGTAAAATTTTTAAATGAATCCTCTTAACTGTTGTATGTACGCTGTAAGAAACTAGCCTGCCAAATGTGATATGTCAGTTACTTAGTGAAGGTTTTGCCTTTTTTTAGGTTAGATAGATAAAAGTGAAAGTGTTATTGGTGTATAAATGAAAGCGACTATTTTTTGAGATTTAAATTAATCTGACTTGGGGATGAAGCCCACAGAAAAGACGTATGAAAGCACGGCAGATGTTGATGTGCCCATTCGTTTTTTCAAGCAACCACACCGGTTAAAGGTTAAAAAAGTTTATACGATAGTTAATAAGTATTATTACTACTTTATAGGTTTATAAATCAAAAGGTCTATTTTATTTATGTATAAGTTAATGCGATAGTTTTATTGGTTTATAAATTATACTATTTCTTACTAGCTGTACCCTGCAAAATCTTTGTATAGAAATAGACCATAGTCCAACTTTAAGGTCCATTTTTTTTTGTAATTAACGAAAATGAACAATTAATCATTTGCTGTTTTTTTTTCTTTCAACAACATAAAGTATAGATTAATTAAACTAAAAAAGAGTATCAACGAATGGTATTCGAATCCATGAAGCCTGCAAAGAAAGCCTGATCATTAACTACTCAGTTATTGTGTAAATTATAAATATTATTATATTACTGTATAAATTAATGGTATTATCTTTTTGGAGTATAAAATAATGCCATAAATGTTTGAAAGCTTTTTAATTAATACATTTTTTAATCATCACAGCAAATAATCTTATTGAAAATAAAGTTTGTGTTTAGTAAATTTAAAACAAAGAATATCGTTACACCCTAATGAAAGAGCAACATTCTTATAAATACCTATTAAATTTGAATAGCTAATCAAAGGAAACAAAATTACAGATTTTTGCATGACATACTTACTTTAAAATACGTACTAATTCGGTAATGTTTGTAATAACCCTCTTCTTATTTCCACCCCCTTCTATGCTGATTTATGCTGATATAAAAGCACGTCACTATAAGGTGCTGGATGGTGCTACAGTTCTATCAAAATACTCATATAATTTCTACGTTATATTTAGCATGAATTTGTTATAGAAACGCACCTTTAAATAGAAAAAAACTCTGCATATGAACCCATCATGTTTTTCTCTTATATTTGGTAATTACATTTAAGGTTACGTGGTGCTCTATATGGATTAAAACTAATGGTAGCAAATCGGGATCCCGAAACTCGAAAATACCATGAAACCGGAACAATCTAATACACCCATACCTCGTTTTAAGGCTAGATACGTTCCACGAAATTTGGCCGCTAAGTGAAAAGCCGTATAGGGAATCAATAGTTCTAGTACAAATCCATACATATTCAATGAGATCGGTTCCAAGTTGTTTAAATATGTAACATGGATTATCAATCAAAATGTATTCTCTCGTTTTATTTCATTTAAATTAAAGCTACATACATTTGTACATAAAATAATAACAAACTCCAACAATCAACAATAGTTTATAAACAAAAATGAAACAATTTCATGTTACATAAAATGTGAATATATATAATTTTTTTTTTTAAATAAAGACAATGATTGAAATGGCAACCTGCAGATCAATGACGTCATCATTTTTCGCTGGTAAGGATGGGCCTGGCTTACAGCAATTGTCCAACATTGTTTGGCTTGCATTCTTATCTAGTTCATTCTTCAATGATTTATAACTGCTAATGACTAGGGAGCGACCGATATGCCTTTTGACCGATAGTCCGATACCGATATTTTCCCCCAGCATTTTTACCGATACCGATACCGATATTTTTTTAGTCAACAACAATGCCAAACACGTGTTTTTCTCATGCTACAGCTAATGACGTATGTCAACCCATGCTCACCCCTTCCCTGTCATATTTAGTAACACTTCGCCCACACGTAAGTCTTATCCCCCCCCCCCCCAACTTCCCATCCCAAAAAAAAATACACACAGATGCTCACTAATTGTATCATTCAAGGTCATACATTAGAATAAAAAAATGCAAATCCTACTGTTTCAAGGTCATTTCGCTGATGCAATTTTTGTGGACGTGGCAATTTCTGTGTACGGGTTTTTTTTTTCCTTTTTTTTTAAATTTTGTCTGATCTGGTTATAGAATTGGGTTATTTACGGATTTTTTTTTCTGCAACTCTGTTGTGAAAAAAGAATGTATCGGCAGCCAAAAAACGGCCGGCCCGATAGTTAACACATAGTGCCAATATCGGTTCGACTATCGGTCGCTCCCTACAAAAATCGGTCGATCCGATATTAACCGATAGTGCCAATATCGGTCCGATACCGATCCGATTATCGGTCGCTCCCTACTAATGACTGGGTTAATTCCTTGAGAAATTGAACACTACGTCTGACGTCAGGATCGTTTTCAAGGAGGAGGTTCCCTATCAGCTTCAAGTAGAGCAAGCACATCACGTTCGTTCAAACCTTCCAAGCCGAAATCTTCTACTAGAATACTAGATCCAAAATATTTTGCCTAATTTCAGTAAGAAAATTAACGTCTGTATCCAGTGCCGAACCTAGGGATTATAGGGTCCCTCATTGGAGTTCCCTGCATTTAGACATTCGACAACATGACATGAGATAATGTACTTTATATTTAATGTAAAAAAATATTTGGGGGCCCCACTTGCTAAGGCCGGGAGGACTTTTGAATTTGGACCCCCTCCCTAGGCACGCTTCTGTCTGCATCAGTATTTTTTTTACACATTCTGGCCATATTTTTTTCCATATATGGTTCATTGTTGTCAATTTTAATTCGTTCCATCATTCACTGATGCTGTCAACAGTATCCTTAATGTTACAGTTTTTCCAAAATGTTTTAATTGAAGATTCACCTTTGGTTTCCCTTATGCTGAGTTGTCGGAAAGTTCGGTGTAGGTAATGTGCCTTAAAAGTGCCTATTGCACCCTTATCCATTGGTTGGATTAGTGCTGTTGTATTTTTCGGAAGGTACTCAATCATGACATATTCAGACAGTTCGGATACATTAGTAGGATGCTCTGGTTCATTAATCAAAATTAGCAATATTTTTTCACTTATGTACAAAAGTGTTTTTTTTTTTTTGGCCTTAATAGCGAAACATTTTAGGCTGTAAATCGAAAACGTGCCATAAATGATGAAGGCCGTTATAGCGAAATGCCGTATAAATAGCGGCCGTATAGTGAGGTATGAGTGTAATTGAAATTGGCAGGATTGAATTTAGGGAAAACAGGGATTTTCGATAATCTCGATATTTTTGGTTTTTCATCTTAAAAAAAACAATAAATAACTTTTCTTATTTAAATTTTGTAATTTAAACAAAACTTACCTATAATAAATGTATAGTGTTAACCCCTCATAACACGTCTCAACTAAACCAGCTATCGGCGCGATCAAGCGACGACCTGCATGTGTTACTGTGTCTACTTTGTTCTGCTATTCATGTGTGAAAGCATGTGATGAGATTAGTTCTGTTTTAATAACGTTTGTGTTTAAACTATTTATCAAAGGCCCAGTACCCGGACCGGCGAGTAGGCACACAGTTGGAGTTGAAAATGGTGATTTATATATTAGCTCGTTAACAATCAGTCTATATAATTGCAGTGGCCCCAAGGACATGAACAGATTATTGTAGCCAAAATACATTTGAGAATAGGGACACCTAATAATACATCAAATAAAGTTCATATGTTAAATAGTTCCTCCCAAAGAAAATAATCCTCACTATAGGTAAACATAAACAACAACTCTTAAAATCATATTCCTTCATAATATTTTAATGGACTCCTTTCCAAACAGTTATTTATTTAATGTTTTATGATGTTCAACATGGCGTATTTAAAAAAAGGAGAGACGTGAGTGAGTGCTACATGTTTAGCAGGTGGTTTATTTACTGTTATACACATTGTAGCATAGTACAATTAACTAAGAAAAATTGCCGACCCGGCAGTGCAGAATCTAAGGATTTAGGGGCCCGGTGGGCTTGGCCTCTTTGGGGGCTGTCCCTGCATTTTGACATGGGATAATTTTTTGACGCTTCTCAAGCTTGGTCCCGAGAAGAAAGAATCGTTGTGTAGCTTTTAGCTGACCTTCAATTAAAAACATAGTATTCCATCAATGCAGTTGAGGCCGCAGACGCTGAAAACGTTAGGCCTCTTAAAAAAGAAAGACATATCAAAGCTTTCAACATTATAGTTCTGTGAAGCCAATGCCGAACCAAGGGATTTATGCATCTTCGGGAGCCACTACATTTTGACATGAGATAATGTTCTTAATATTTAGTTTAAAAAATATTTTGGGGGCCCTCCTCAAACTGGGCCACCTCCATACACCCTCTGTGTGAAGCCCCCATCATAAATGGATTAGTTTGCATTGTAAACATTGTGTACGGCGCTACTCAATCTCAAACCTTATTCAATTCATTCATGTGACGTAATAGTCAAAAAATGAAAAAAAAGTGACGTATTTTAGGTTAGTAATAAAGGGAAATAATTGTGAAATAGACATATTTTAGAAATAATAACAAGTCAAACCATATAAATATTACATTATATTGAGGTATCCATAATTATGGTTTATAATTTAGATTGTGGAACATAACACAGAATATTAATTGAACGATTTCTGTAAATATTTCTTTTATGATCGCTTCTCATTTAATAACAAATTGAACACCATATATTTATTACGTTACTGTGATATATAAATAAGCCTTTAAAACCACTTTGTTTAGTGTGTCACAAAATATTTTGGCATGTTTTGTGATCTCTCCTTCCTGGTCTGAGATACATACCATGATCCACGGGGGATGGATCATAGGTGTTCTCTAGTCAGGAAAAAAAAACCCATTACTTGCAAGGGTGGTGGTACTGTGGTCAATGAGGACTATCCGAGACCGCAGTATTCACAGCTGGCGGAGGTGACGGATGTGGTCGGCACACAACACCCTTCCTCTCCGTCCCACTCAAGCACACCTGCGCAGCCTGCCATTTCGGGCTGAGGGTACAGGCACACTACACCCTCCCCTCTGTCCTAGTGGCAGGAAAAACCCCGTTCCTTGCCATTCTGGCCGATCGGCAGTACACACACCCTGCTGGTCTGGCAAGTTTGGGCAAGGATTAAAACCCATCTTTCTGCCGTCCCTGCAGATGATAGCGGGTACACTCACCCCGCCGCTCTGTAGGTACGGCAGACGTGCATCAGCGCCGCCAACAGTGCTGGTGTGGTAGGCACACTACACCCTACCATGCTGGCAATGGCGGCGTTAAAAAAAAAAGAATATTTTGGCATTTTTTTTTTAAATGGCATGATTTTGTGTTACTTCTCCTAAGATCGCTTTATCACCCTTTGGTAATGATTGAGGCGGTCGAAAACAGTATTACATTGTGATTGCTATTAGGCATTCATGATCTTACCTGCCGTATGTTAGTGTGCGGTGTTTTGTCACCTGGGCACTAAACATATGGCTGGTTCAATGTCATTTCTGGCAGCCATGTAGGAGACAATTCTTACTCGGCTGGCCAGTTGAAAGCCGGATCATGCATGTTAAGAAGAAAATAGTAAATGTTTCTGCCATCTTTGAATTGTTTGTGCCGCCATCTTGGATGCATTGTTTATGCCGCCATGTTGGATGACAGACGGAAGTAGCGATGACAGACGGAAGTAGGGATGACAGACGGAAGTCGCGATGACAGACGGAAGTAGTGATGACAGACGGAAGTCGCGATGACAGACACCGGAACATATGATGTAAAATTTGTATTATAATAGTAAACAAAGGCCCGATACCCGGACCGGCGAGTAGGCACACAGATGGAGTTGAAAATGGTGATTTATATTTGAGCGCGTTAACAATCAGTCTTTATACTTGCAGTGGCCCCAAGGACATGAACAGATTATTGTAGCCAAAATACATTTGACAACAGGGACACCTAATAATACATCAAATAAAGTTCATATGTTAAATAGTTCCTCCCAAAGAAAATAATCCTCACTATAGGTAAACATAAACAACAACTCTTAAAATCATATTCCTTCATAATATTTTAATGGACTCCTTTCCAAACAGTTATTCATTTAATGTTTTATGATATTCAACATGGCGTGTTTAAAAAAAAAGAGAGACGTGAGTGGGTGCTTGTGTTAAGCAAAACGCTACATGTTTAACAGGTGGTTCATTTACTGTTATACAAATTGTAGCATAGTACAATTAACTAAGAAAAATTGCCGACCCGGCAGTGCAGAACCTAGGGATTTAGGGGCCCGGTGGGCTTGGCCTCTTTGGGGGCTGCCCCTGCATTTTGACATGGGATAATTTTTTGACGCTTCTCAAGCTTGGTCCCGAGAAGAAAGAATCGTTGTGTAGCTTTTAGCTGACCTTCAATTAAAACATAGTATTGCATCAATGCAGTTGAGGCCGCAGACGCAGAAAACATTAGGCCTCTTAAAAAAGAAAGACACATCAAAGCTTTCAACATTATAGTTCTGTGAAGCCAATGCCGAACTAAGGGATTTTAGGCATCTTCGGGAGCCACATTTTGACATGACATAACGTACTTAATATTTAGTTTAAAAAATATTTTGGGGGCCCTCCATACACCCTCTGTGTGAAGCTTCCATCATAAATGGGTTAGTTTGCACTGTAAACGTTGTGCACGGCGCTACTCAATCTCAACCATGATTCAATTCATTCATGTGACGTAATAGTCAAAAAATGAAAAAAAAAAAAAAAAGACGTATTTTAGGTTAGTAATAGAGGGAAATAATTGTAATAAGAAAGACATATTTTAGAAATAAAAACAATTTAAACAATATAAATATTTCATTATATTGAGGTATCCATAATTTTGGTTTAAAATTTAGACTGTGAAACAGAAAACAGAATATTAATTAAACGATTTCTGTAAATATTTCTTTTATGATCGCTTAATAACAAATTGAATACCATAGATTTATTACGATACTGTGAGATATACATAGATCTATGGAACGACGCTTCGCTTTACAATATATTTCGGAGAGTATCACAATATATATTGGCATGATTTTGTGTAACCTCTCCTTAGATCGCTTTATTGCCCTTTGGTAATGATTGAGGCGGTCGAAAACAGTATTACATTGTGATTGCCATTTGGCATTCATGATCTTACCAGCCGTATGTTGGTGTTGTCACCTCGGCACTAAACATATGGCTATTCCAATGTCATCTCTGGCAGCCATGTAGGAGACAATTCTTACTCGGCTGGCCAGTTGGTAGCCGGATCATGCATGTTAAAAAGAAAACAGTAAATGTTTCTGCCATCTTTGAATTGTATGTGCCGCCATCTTGGATGAATTGTTTATGCCGCCATGTTGGATGACAGACGGAAGTAGTGATGACAGACGGAAACCGGAACATATGATATAAAATTTGTATTATAGATGTACCAGTGAGACGCGACGTTAATATGTCATCAAAGGTCTTTATGTTATTAACATGTTTAATTGATATAGACAGCGTTTAAACAGAAATCATTTAGCTATTTAAAAAGTCATCGACTATATGATGACATGTTCACCATTCTGTCTCAAGTGTGTGTTCCTTTAGGATAATATGAAAAATCTGTTATCCATAATACAAAAAAATCCTTCCCTGCTATGTCGCATCTCAGTGTCTGTGACAAGATTGTGTCTGTCACACAAGATGGCGGCAACAATTACTGAATATTATACAGGCTTGCGGAGCCGCCAAATTTGTTTCCGGCTCCGGCTCCCACAAATTTCACGGCTCCGGCTCCGGCTCCCTAATAAGATAGTATCACACGAGACAAAAATTTTTGTAATTGTGCCATGCAAACATGCCGCTGATAAAAAGTTATGCAAATTTTGTCGCGTTCACCCCCATAGCAGACTTCAGTATTTATATTTATTATTTATAAATTTGAAGTGACTATTCGGACCCGGGTACCAATAAACTCCGATTTTTATTCGGACCCCGTCCCAGTCAAGTCTGATTGTTATTCGGACCCATGCTAAATATCTACTTAGCTTAGCTATACATAAACTTTATTATTGTTTTTTTTTTTATAATTGTTTGAATTGTATGATTTAATCGTTACTCAGTGTCTAGGGTTCCACTAAGCGGACTCTGTATTATTATTTTTTCGGGTTCCGTCTAATAAAGTTTAAATATAGCTAAGCTTAGTGCATATTTGCCACGGGTCCGAATAACCATCGGATTTTATTGGGACCCGGGTCCGTATAGCCACAGCCTTATAAATTTATCTACTCTATTTCAGATATTCTGTTTATAATAAAATTGTTAAATACGGAAAGCGACCATTTTGTTTATAGTCTATTACAAATTCGCGGCATTCGTAGCGTGAAAATTCTACAGCAGGGGCCAAGCATTCTACAACAGGGGCCAGGCAATAGCTGGGGGGGGGGCAGGTAATACATTTTAGTAAGTAGAGCAAATAAGAAGAGGGGGCCAGACAAAACGCGAGGGGGGCTAAGCCCCCCTGGCCCCCACACACGCTACGGGCCTGATTTGCGGTCAAATAATAATACGAAATGACGCGTTCTATTTGTCGTCTTAGTAAAAATTTATTTTAAATGATTGATACAATTATTCTATGAAATAAAACTGTTTTAACTTTATATATAACAAAATTACATGCCATTAAAAACAAGCAATTAAGCCTGTTCCATTCTGGACACAGGACGTGTTAGCGCATTTTCATGTTATGTATCAGTACGTTTGTTAGCTTTCAGTAAATATTTGTAAATTTTGGAAATGTTTATAAATTCAATTGTGTAATGCATATATCTGTAAAAAAAAATATTATAAAGACGTTTCTTTATATTTGAAAAAAAATATTTTCTCTTAAATCTAACTACAAGTGGTTTGTGGTTACTGAAATAGGACTCATAATTGAAAACATTCTAAATTATAGTCATTTAATCGTCCGAAAACTCCGTCAATTGTTGCATAGCTCTGATAATTTCAATTAAACTCAGAACACAAGCTTATTATTTCATTTGATGAGTTTCTTAATAAATCTTGGTGAAACTACGTGCTGCAGTATTTCGCACCAAATGAACGGATTATTGAACGTACAAGGTGTATATATAATATATAAGCCCCTTAGGAGCCCTGAAGCCCGGCCCTCAGAGGTCCTATCGCAAAATGATCTTTTGATGTATTCATGGCAGGCCAAGACCTACAAAATGATATATACATCATGGGTCTAGGACTTATAGTTGCTGAGAGATAGCGCTCCTTTATTAATATAGCTTATATAGTAAAAAAAAACGGTACTAAGGCCCCTTTTACGGCCCTGAGAGGTCAGATCGCGAAATGGAAAAAAGTCATTTCTTGGCAGGCCAAGACCTACAAAATGATATATACATCATGGGTCTAGGACTTATGGTTGTTGAGATCTAGGGTGATGACGGACGGACGGACGGACGGACGGACAGACAAAACGGGGACAATAGAGCATTTTTTTTCGAAAATGCTCTAAAAATTTCGGAGGGTAAACAAGATTTAAAACGAACACAAAACGATTCCCCGTTAAAGAATTCTTGTGGTGATGTGCGTGCACGCTATCATTTTAACGTGGTTACTGTTGTGGCTTTCGTAAAAGTAACAACATTTCAAATTGTAGAGGCAAACAATCAAACAAATTTGGAATTTTAAAGCTAAAACAAAAAAATTCTGCTGTAAAGAAAAACACAGCAAAAAGTAGCGGCTCCGCAAGCCTGATATTATATGTGTTCTGTGTTTGTCACATCAGATTTCGGCAACATATACCGTATATTGTATGTTGTCTGTACTGAATGAGTTTAATTTAAATGCCATGAAACATTTCTTTAATTTCTTACTAATAATACTTTAGTGCACTGGCCACGGAAGCACTAAGGGGACTTTCACCAGACCCGAGAGGTTCCCGAAGTTCGATTAATAGTTGAGAGCTGCAGCGTACAATCATACGTCCCCACGACATGGACTTTCTTTTAAATCCTTTCTGTCATGGTCGCAGGAGAAACCTGCTACCATACAGGCATGATACGTCTCACAACTGGAAGCCAAGCAGGATATTCAACCAAGCTGCCAGAATTGTTCTTGTTCCTGCCATAAGCTTAATGAGAAGATGTGAGCAAGAAACCTCCACTTCTAAAGTTAAAGTTGTGTAAACCTTTAGCCCTGCACAAAATACTTTTCGACCGCTGCGATTATTACCAAAAGGCAACGAGAAGCTATTTTAGGAGTTTATCCCCCCCCACCACACACCGCTGCGTATGATACGCGTCATGCGGCAGTCTTCTGAAAACCGTGTGACGTCACGAACCAATCTTTAAAAGCGATAACACAGACCGGCACGACGTCTGTCGTGTGTGTCAGCATTTTTTCCCCAAAATGCATCTAGCCACCATTGTCTTAAAACTATATTGTATTGTATCAAAGATAGCTCGATTATTTTGCACCTCCACTTGACTTAAATAGTCAATGTTATAATTAAAAAAGTAATCATTGCAATATTTAAAAAAAATAAATAAAATAATGTGGTAGCTGAGAATTTAATGTTTAGAAATTTTGTAGAATTTCTTTTTTTATATTAAAAAAAGTAAAGTTCCCTTAGTCCTAACGAGCCATCGGGGCAGATGATGTGTAGAATTCATCTGTTTCTATAACCTCGGCATATGAAGGGATTGTGTGGTTAGCACAACACCCAGCCGCCTTTACTTCCCCAACTTAAGTCAGGTATCCACTTAAAGCTTGGTGAACTTGTGGGACGACTTTTTCACCTGAAAAATGTACATGGTTTTTACCGAGGATCAACGCAAGACTCTCAGGTCGACAGTCGAGTATCTACACCACTCGGTCATCCGTCCTTTTTTTGTATTAGATCGACTTTTAAAAAGAACTTTATTTAAGAAATTAGTTACGACGAACGCGCTCGCTATTCTCATCGTCGGAGAATTTTCGATTGTTATTATTGTTTACGTTTGACGATTTTAAAATGCTATCTGTTGTAGCAAAAACAACAATAATTTTAATTATATTATGTTATTACTAGCTGTACCTTGCAAAGCCTTTGCATGAAGATAGACTATTGTAAAGCCAGTGCCAAACCTAGGAATGCGGGGGCCCGGGGCTTGGCCTCTTTTAGGGCCCCTGCATTCTGACGTTTGGTCCTAACTTTTGGGGGGCTCCCCTCAAGCTGGCGCCCGGCGGGACTTTCGATTTTGGACCCCCCCAACATACGTACGCTTTGTGTTCAGCTTTGACACATATTGTGACATTTGTTTTTTTTTAAGTTATGAAATACCCAATTAGTTGTTGTTTCTTTTTCTTACAACATCATAAAGGATAAATCATTTCAATAAAAAATGTCAAAGAGATCTAATAAGTTACATTTCATTAAAACAACTAAAAAAAAAAAAACAATAAATAAAAAAAATGTCCAAGAGATGTATCAAACCTGGATAGTCAGTATAAAAAGAAAACCCCAAGTTGCTTAGCCATTCAGCCACCACGTCACAAAATCATTTTGTACCCTGCAAAGCCTTTGCATAGAGGTAGAATATTGTTCATCCAGTGCCAAACCTAGGGATTTGGGGGCCAGGTGGCTTGGCCTTTTTTGGGGCCCCTGCATTTTGACATTCGATACCATGACATGAGATTATGTACTTAATATTTAATATCAAAAATAATTTTCGGGGCTCCCCTCAAGCTAGGGCCTGGGGTACCCTTCAAAGCTTATGCATGAAGATAGACTATTGTAAAGCCAGTGCCAAACCTATGGATTTGATGGGCCCGGGAGCTTGGCCTGTATATATATGGGGGCTCCTCTTAAGCTGGGCCCGGCGGGACTTTATATTTTGGACCCCCATCCTAGGTACGCCTCTGTGTTCAGCTTTGATACATATTTTCAAAATATTTTTTTTTTAAGTTATGAAATAATAAAAAATCTAATTAGTTGTTGTTTCTTTTTTTTACAACATCATGAAAGATAAATTGATATGGTCGGGGAGGCCGGGCCCCCTTACAGATGCGGCCCCCCTGGATATGACTCCCTGACCCCCCCCTCTCGGCATGCCTGATAAGATGTATATATAGTCCTGTGTTTTTTGTGATCCACCGTAAGTTCACATAAGAATATTAGGTGGTATATATTTTTTTTAAGTTTGTGAAAATTTTACTTATTATTGTACAGTAATTCAAGGTGGCTTATAGTTTTGTGAATATTCTGTCTCATTCTGTTTATCATTTTGTTTTGTAAGAAGATTATTTAATTTTTTTTAAGTATTTCTAGAATTGAATGTCAAACTTTGGGGTGTTTATAATAAAGGTGCTGTGGGGGGGGGTGTGTGCGGACCGGTAACCTTTGTGAGTGAAAATCCCGGTAAGGATATCTCTTAGATACTATAAAATACCAATGGGGCTCTTTTTGTAGTGCCCTTCTATCATCTCCACCATAGCCGATAGTGCAATGTTGTCAGGGATGCTAATGGTTGGTTTCACGTATCTCGATGGTGTTGTTTTATCTTCTTTATATTTAATTACTTTCTTTCCTTTTCTTTCTTTACACACAACAAATGCAAATTCACAAACTCCGTTCTATTAATTAAAATCACTTTATTGAATGATCTAAAGCACTTATATCCAAGAGTGAACATCAAATATTAAATCAATTCTACACAATAAATTGCTACATCAATTGTCGTTCCGTCAATACAATACTACTGTTCCTACTCATCCCTTCATTTCTTCCTAATTAACTACCTTCTTCAAACTTAACAAAAACTACACTGCCCCCCCCCTCTCTTTCTGTCGTGACCTGTATATCTCCGCGTCCCTACAACTGACCAACGCTGTCCCTTTCGCCCCGCCTTCGCCTTCCCACCTGTCTAATTACGTAACACCTAACTCTACACGCTGCTGCTATTAATCCTCAGTCCTGACCTATTTTCACTGTCCGTGCAATTCGTTTGTCTACTTAATTATCTGTCTATCAATCTATCACTCAATCTATCTGTCTATCTATCTATGTCTATCTATCTATTTTCACTGTCCTTACAAATGTCTATGGAGGAACCTCGGAACTTGAGCCATGATCTGAAATATCCATTGGTTATCACCGAGAATCCAACCAGTTACCTTCAGTGTGACAGTCGACAGCTTTACCATACGACCATCTGTCCTCTCTAGCCTCTATACCTTAGATGGTAGATGTGCCTTTTGGGCTATGTGGGCGTTCGACGACTAGAGGGGGATAATTGCAAATGACTGCACAGCCGGTGTGAGTTATTTATGGACTATAAAAGAGGAACAGTGAACAATGAGTGTACAGACGATTTTCAACGGCACGAGGTTGATAACTGATGGTGTAGACCTGGTAGCTTTCAGATCCTGTGACTGGGATTTAAAACATGCATATACCAAATTTCACACCATTTGGGCTCCTATAAATACTGCCTCAGTGCAGTTTTTATCTCGTGTTTTATGGTATTCGGAAGTTGCATTAAATGAAAATTTTACCAGGTTTAAAATGCTGTTTTTTTTAGATACAAAGAACAATTATATTACACAGTAGGAATTAAACAGTAAAATAATACTAGTTACATGACACGTTAACCTGACTTTATTACAGAGTACGCCATTCAAAAATACACTTTAAAAGCTTTTTAGTCTGTGCTTTCTGAGTCCTGAAGGTCATTAGCTTGCGATCTCTTCAGCACAGTTGAATTTTTTACATTTGGAAACTCTTTGCGATGCTATTCAACAATTTGAATCAAGTACTGATTTTTCTCCGCTGATTTGGTGAGAGATGAGTTGAATGATGACACCAGTGCAATTACCCGCTCGGTACAGTCATTGACAACTTTCAAGGAAGACACCACTGCCGTTGCCTTCTGAACGGATAGAGTTTTTTGCAGGGTGGAAGCATCAGTCATGAAAAAACTTTCAAGAACTTTCTAGCATTTTACTGTGTGCTTTATATATACATACTGTCAGTGCTTTTATTCTAGCGAAAAATGTTTGGGAACTCATTTCACATCTGTTTTTTAACTTATGTCAGAAAATATTATAATAGTCTATAATTGAATTTTCCACTGAACACAAATTTTATTGTAATGGATATTTAAAGAAATAAACGTTTTTATAAGAAAATTAGAGACTCAAAGAGTTTATTTATAATAAAAACCGACCATCTGGCCAAAAAAGGTATGGGAACTCAGCTCCCATGAGTTCCCACTGAAAAAAGCACTGCATACTGTAACAATAGCTTTAGATAGATCCATACAATTTTAGAACCACTGGTTCAGTTGGTTAGTCAACATTGAAAACTCATGGGTCCAGGACACAGTCATATGTTTTGATAACTAGAATTCCAACGTAGTTAAACGTTATGTATACAGATAATGAGACATACGCTACAAAGAAAAATTTCAAAGAAATTGGAGAATTTTCTGAATTTTAACGGTAAGAATAAATTTTATTCTTGATATATCATTCAAATGTTTTCATTTGTGGCCATGAGCTATAAGCACAAGTAAGCCCACAATTTGTTGTATCACACTGCAACTGTATTCAAGTCCACAATTAGTTGTATCACACTGCAACTGTATTCAAGTCCACAATTAGTTGTATCACACTGCAACTGTATTCAAGTCCATTATAAGTTTAACGAGATCATTCTGAAGAAACTCTGTATACGTTTTTTGTTGAACTTCACTTATTTAAAGTAAAGAAAGTAATTTCATCTAAACTTTTATACTTCTGAACATAACAATGGCTAGTACCAAAATTGAAACCCCGGAAGAAGAAAAATGAAGACAATACAAAATTAGAGGAGAAGAAATAGGTCTCAAAGGTAAAGAATTGTTGGAATATATAGACAAAAAGGAAAATGAGGACAAAGAAAGAGATGAGAGAATTAAAGACATATAATTAAAAATAAGTTATAAAGGAAGAGAATTAAAAAGAAATCATGAATTAGAACTAGCAAGAATAACTGCAACTAAAGATAATAGAACAACTGTAATAGAAGAATCAAAAAGAAAATTACTCGACTCAATTAAAAACGCAACCTTTCAATGTTAAAACGGAAGATATTGACACATGTTTACAATTCTTCGAACAACTGTGTCAGCTACAAAAAAAATTTCAATCAGTGACTGGCAGTCGGAAATTTTCAAGCTAGTAAAAGATGATGCAAGAAAAGCAATTATGACCATACATAACTATGCTAAATTAAGTTATGAAGATTGTTATAATCAGTTTAGGCTAGAGAATTTACAGTTGGCACAGAGATGGTTTTAATTATCTGGCCACTTAGTTTAGCGGAAGTGGGAATCAACAGACGATAATAATTAGACGATAGATTTGGTAGACAAGCAGTCATACTTAATTCCTCATCTCACATCATTTTATACCATGTATGTACTTCCATAGATTGAATAAATAAATATATATATATATGTTTGATACATAGAAGTCTATTCAGTGATTTATACATGTCATTCGTCTCATACATGTGGATACTTAATAATATAATAATATACACCAAGTCAAGTTAGTTGAATCATAAACCATCCGAAGAGACTGAAATATATTTACACCTACCAAGAAACAGAAGTACCACGAAATATATATATATATATTATTTATACAACTAATCTACACACACAAACGAACTATGACATGAATGGCGGCAGAAGTTCCAGAAGTAGTTTTAAGGTAATCGAGACGAATGTTGGCACACTGAACGATTTAGAAGATCTACATGTTCCTGAATTTTACATCTGTGTTCCATCCACCAATATACAGTACTTTACTGTAATATATACAACTGTACTTACTTCATTTGTTGGACTTCATATTTTTACTACTGTTGAACCATCGCTACAGTAGTAAATTTTCAAGAACATTTACATCAGTTCTTTTTACTAAATCCTCGTGTGGGTGAAAAAGAAGGTGATCCGAAAATTAGCAGACCTTACCAAATTGTGGCAGACCGTACCAAACCGTACCAGGAGAGCCATGAAGTGACTACACTCTGACCTATAGCCTATACTTTTACCTATCTACACCAGAGAGAAGTTAGTGAGTCTACACCCTCCGAAACTATACTTTTTACAGCACTCTACACCTGAGATCCGAAGTCCGAAGTAACAAGAAAGGTATTTTGCAGTGATTTCATGTTATTTAATCATAATTGTTGTTTTATTTGCAAACTATGTCAAATTTATTATATTAGTATGTAATGTTTAGAAACAAATTTTTTTACATCCTTAGTATATAGTTAAATATCTTTTTGAAAAGTTCTAATTGCAAAATTAGTTAAATTAAAATAAATATATATTGTTTTCATCTAGATAGTTTACTTAAAATATTTGTTTAGAAGTATATGTCTTATTCGTATGATCGTATCTCGTTAAATTTTTTTTTACAAGTAATCTTGTAAAGTTATATATTTGTTTTCGCTCGTCTAACTCTAAATTTAATTAAATAATATTAACTTAGTCTGTAAATATTTTTTTTTTACATTTTTTTAGTAATAGTATATTAATCTTAGAAATATTTATTTATTGTACGTTGCCATTTGTCGCTTATTATAAGAACTATTTTTACATCAGTAATTTAATTTTATTTTGACATAATGTTTCATATAAACTCATGAGTATAAAAACTGAAATATACTATATATACAATAAATATAAAAAATCCAATACAGCAGAAATAAAAAAAATTAAGAAATAAATTAAATAAATAATTTAATAAAGAATAATTAAATACATTTTAGAATGGCTGAGGAAACCTCTGATCCATGGGAAACATATCTTAAACAAGGCAAAAGTGCAGGTCTAACAGGTGATAAACTTGTAAAATTTGCTAATGATAATATGGATAAAGATAGGGAAGATAGAAGAGAAGCAGAAAAAAATAGAAGAGATGCAGAAATACAAGAAGAAAAAATAAAACAAGAAATAGCATTACAAAAAGAAAAAATACAGATGGAAATTGAAAGAGACTTAAAACTTAAAAAATTAGAACTAGAAGCGCAAAGTCAGAATATTATAGTAAAACAAGAGAATCAAAAAACATATAAACATAAAATTAAAATACAACCTTTTTCAGATAAATCTGGTGAAATAGACCAATTTTTCCATAATATGGAAACTCAATTTAAATTAAACAACATAGACAAATCAGAATGGAAAAACTATTTATATCAATCAGTTACAGAGGATGCACTAAAAGCCCTAAACAGCATTAGAGATAGCAACACAACAGATTACAATGATATAAAGAAACAACTCTTAGATCATTTTAACAAAACAGAAGACTACTATAGAAATTTATTTCATAACAGTACATTAGGTTCTAATGAACATCCTCAGGCATATATTAATAATTTAGAGGCCAATTTGAACAATTGGATAAAGATGTCTGGTATAGACGAAAATAGTGTGATTGAAATAAAAGAGCTACTTCTGGTGGACAAAGTACTAACACTTTGTACATCAGAACTAATCACATTCATAAAACAAAGAAAGGTCCATAAGAAGATGGAGTTAATTTCTGCCATGTCAGATTTTAGGGATAGTCATGTAAACACTCCAATGTTCAATTCAACACAAAATAAATTTAATCTCATGAAAAATAGTGTTATCAGGAAAAGATTTAGTAGCTTGCCTTCAAGGTTTAACAATTCATGTCAAATTTGTCACAAGATAGGACACGACAAGCATACTTGTTGGTTTAGGAAACAGCATACAGACAATTATCAAAACAGAAACAGACAGTATTACAACTATGGGGATAGAAACAAATATTTTAATAAAAGACAACATAAATATAACAATAAGAGACAATCACCAAACACTAGTCCCATTAGAAAACAAGAAAATAGGGGTAGGTCAAGTCAAAGACACTCCTTTAACAACATACATAACTGTAACATGATGGAGGGCAAGGGAGAGTTAATTTTTTATCCTTGTTATGTAGATGGTAGGAAAGTAATGTGCTTGAGAGACAGTGGCTGTACATGTATTATTCTGGATTCAAAATTAGTAAAGGAAGAACAAATATTAGAGGGCATAGAAGAAATAAGAATGGGAAATGGAGAAATAGTGAAATGTAAAACAGCAAAAATTTATATTGAAACACCATGGATTAGTGGGGAAATAAAAGCACTTTTAATGGATTCACCAATAACCTCATTAATAATAGGAAATGTAGAAAATATACAAGATAATTCCAAAGAAATTTATATGAAATGGTTAGAAAATAGAGAATTAGAAACAATAATAGAGGAACCCTTAGAGACAGATACAGATAAAAACATATGTACACTATTCAAAAGCATACAAAATTGGAATGGTACTGAGAACATTGTAAATTTTTTAGAGAGAGTAGACACAGTAGCCACACAGAACAATGTTAAAGAAGAAGATAAAATAACAGTTCTAATAGATAAATTACACAACCACCATTTGGCAAAATCACTAGCAGAAAACAACCAAGACAATTATACAGTATTAAAAACTAAACTAATAAATAAATTAAATAATGACAGTAATTCAGTTGAAGTTGGAAAAGAAAATACTATAAAGAATACAAATACAGTAAATAAATCTGATCATGAATGCATTGATTGCAGTAGAAAATGCAGATCATTAAGAAGATTAAATAAACACATAAAACAAACACATAGTTACAACCTAACTAAAAAATTAAATGCAATGACTAGAGCACAAGCTAATAAAGAAAACAGT
Organism: Bulinus truncatus; assembly: GCA_021962125.1. Taxonomy (NCBI): domain Eukaryota; kingdom Metazoa; phylum Mollusca; class Gastropoda; family Planorbidae; genus Bulinus; species Bulinus truncatus. The sequence continues at coordinate 5,593,685 of JAGDYQ010000056.1, forward strand.
ACAAAACAATACACTGAATCTAGTAGACAAAACAACATTTTGGATATTGATAGGGATAAACTTAAAACATTACAAGAACAGGATGAAAGTTTAAAAATTTATTTCAATAGAGTGGAAAATGAAAATAAAAACATAATATATAAGGTAGAAAATGACATTTTAATAAGAAAATACACTAGACATAACAGGTCATTTAAACAAATAATGATTCCTACAGTTTTAAGAAATAATATACTAAATGCAGCTCATGATTGCTACTTAGCAGGTCATTTGGGTGTTAAGAAAACACTAGATAGAATTAGAAGATATTGTTACTGGCCAGGTGTCATAGGAGATGTAAAAAGATTTGTTAAGGCATGTAAGAAATGTCAACAATATAATCACATAGGACCAAAACACAGAGCTCCCATACAAGAAAGTGACACAACAAACATTCCTTTTTATAAATTGCCATAGACATAATTGGACCTATTTCAGTTATGTCCAATAGAAGACATAGATATATTTTAACAATGATAGACTTAGCAACACGCTGGGTGGAGGCAATTCCATTAGTAGATATAACTGCAGAAACAATTTGCAAAACATTATTGTCTGTTTTTACAACTTTTGGTTTTCCTAACACTATATTATCAGACAATGGTACTCAATTTAAATCACATCTTACTCAAGCATTTACTCATATGCTTAACATTACACAGGTATTTACAGCTAGGTACAGACCTCAATCAAATGGTTCCATAGAAAGAGCAAATCAAACCATAAAGACCATGTTAAGAAAAATAATTAGTGATCATGGACAGGATTGGGACACATTCTTACCTTTAATTTTATTCGCGTATAGAGAAATACCTCATGAAACAACAGGTTTTACACCATTTGAACTCATGTTCGGTTCAAATCCCAGAGGACCATTACAATTATTCAGTGAAAATATAATTAATACAGAAAAGGAACATATTAGTCCATTTGAATTGGTAGACAAAACCAGAAATAACATACTGTATTCAAACAAATATGCAGAAGAAAATCTCATAAAGAAAAACAAATACCATAGGGATCTTAAAAACAAAAACAGGTACTTAAGGGAATTTAAAGTTGGAGATCTAGTTTATGTATTGATACCCAAAGATAATGAAATTGGATGGAGAGGTCCATATAAAATAATAAACAAAATAGGAAATGTGGACTATTCAGTAGAAATAAATGGAGAGGGTAGAACATTTCATATTGATAGATTAAGAGATATCTTCGATCCTCCTACAGAATTAGAAACCATTGTACAACAGATTCAATCTTTAAATTGTTTAATCGGAGAGACAACACTTATAGTTTAGAAAATAATATAAATGACACTGATCAGATTCCAGTAATAAGTTTAGATCAACAGGATGACATGAATAAGATTAATTTTGCACCAGACATACCTGCAGATATTAAGAAACAACTAATAGAAACATTAAATTCCTTTCAAAATGTAATTTCTAACAAACCAGGAAAGACAAACATAATTAAACATTCAATCAAATTAAAAACTGAAGAACCAATTAAACCTAAATACTATGACATTCCAGTTAAATACAGAAATGAAGTTAAAAAAGAAATAGAACAATTACTAAATAGTGGTTTAATTAGAGAATCAGATTCTAGCTATTGTTTTCCAGTAGTGGTAGTAAAGAAAAATAATGGAAAAATTCGTTTATGTTGTGATTACAGAAGCTTAAATTCTATTACAGTGATAGATAAACAACCTTTACCAAACATTGAAGACTTAGTTCAAGAAATGTCAAATGCCAATATTTTCACACACCTAGATTTAACTAGAAGCTTTTGGCAGATAGAAGTTCAGGAAGATTCTAAACAATATACAGCATTTAAAACTCATGAAGGATTTTCTGAGTGGAATGTTATGCCTTTTGGTCTAGTGAACAGCACTGCAACGTTCACTAAGATGATGAATAAGTTATTAAGAAACATTGAAAACATTAGATACTATGTGAATGACATATGTATTTACACTAAAAACTGGTCAGATCACATAGACAGTTTGAATAAATTACTAGAAATTCTTCAAATTAATAATTTAACAGTATCACCTGAGAAAATAAAAATAGGTTTTAAAAACATAGATTTTCTTGGATATCATATTGGTCAAGGATTAGTCACACCAACAAACAATATTCTTAAAAGAATTTTTGATATTCGCATTCCAGAAAAGAAAAAAGAAGTTAGATCTATTATAGGATTATGCAATTTTTATAGAAAATGTATTCCTAACTTTGCAAACTTAATTGAACCTTTAGTGAAATTAACTAAGAAAAAGATGCAACAAAAAGTTGAATGGAATTCAGAATGTGACAATGCATTAAAGAGAATAAAACAATGTTTTGAAGAAAAACCAATTTTAAGTTCAATAGATATGACTAAGAAATTTATTGTGGGCACAGACGCTAGTAAGACATCAATCGGTGGATGTCTATATCAAGAGCAGGATAATATCAATAAACCAATACTATATTTAAGTAGAAAACTGTCAGACACTAAAAGTAGATATTCAGTAATAGAACTAGAATGTTTAGCTTTAGTTTGGACAATAACTAAATTAAGCAAATACTTGCTAGGCAATGAGTTCACTGTGTTAATAGATCACAAACCTTTAGCTAACCTGAATACCAAAAGCATAAATAATGCCAAACTAACACGCTGGTCTTTGTTATTACAAGACTACTCATTTAACATAAAATACCCTAAAGGGTCAAGTAACCATATCCCAGATATTTTATCGAGACTCAGTCAGAAATAGGTATATTTTTTTTGAGTAAACACATTGAATTATTCAAACATAGAAAATACTGTATTGGAACAACAAAAATAGATATAATTAATTGGAATAACAAGTATAAAGAAATAAATGTTGGAACTATAAATACACATTATATGGATATTGGAATAATTAAAACAAATAACAGTTGTATTTGAAAATGAAAGATTTGTATGTATTGAAAATATAATATAATACATGAATAATGATAATGACATTTAAGCTTGTCAAGTACACTATTGTATTGAGTATATTGACTCAAATATATTTTTTAATAATATATATTAAAGAATTCATGTTGATGATTGATGCATAATGTATTTAAAATAGAAATATGCATATTTAATTAAGATGAGAATGAGGAGAGATTGTGTTTAAAATAAAACACATACCCTAAACAAGTATAATGTACATGAGAATATGTTGTAAGAATGATTAATTACTCATTCATTTCATTCACATTGATGAAAATATTATTGAAGTTTATGCAAAGATTTTATTATGCAATGATTACTAATGCATATTTTATTGAATTTGTTCATTGTTTGAAGTTTATTGTTCAATTTGTTATAAAACTTTTTAAAAAAGTTAAATTTTGTTAAATCCAATCAAAGGATTATTGATTATGACATTGATTATTGTCAAGAAGACTTATTAGTCTCAAATATGTAACTTGAACAATTATTGACTAAAGAAGTCAAAGGTATGAAGATTGTAATAATATATGAATTTTATTAAAATGATGTTTAAATATTTTATATGTCAGAAGACATAATGAATTGTACATGGTGATAATATTAAATATGTCAAGATAAATTGACACGAAAAAGTGCAAAGTTAATATATTCACACTATATAAAATGATGAGAAAGACATAAGAAAAATGTCTTATATAATTGATGAGTGCAAAATAAATATTGTCAAATCACTAAGGAAAGTGTTATTGACAGAAGACAAAAGAAAAGGTCTTCATAAGAGATGAAAGAAAAATGACTTGCTAGATAAAGCAAGGTAAATAATAAGTTGAACAAAATATTGTTGCAACAGAAGAAGTTTGTCAAAAGACAACATGAAAAATATATTGTACTGAAATAAAATGCTCTCATACAAAAGAAAAGAATGAGAATGATGTGAAGAAAAATATGAAAGTGTTGAATATTGAAAATAAATTCATTAAGTGAATATGTACAAAGAAATGACAATTAAGTCATAAGGTGATAGAAAATAATCACTATAAAAAAAAAAGTGCAGTACTGATAAAAAAAAGGGGGAGATAATAATGATAATTAAAAATGCACTTAAAACTTATGAAGAAGTTATAGTACTTGTATAAAAATTTGTTTCAAAACTTGATTGATAGTAATATTTTTGAAAATTGAATAAATTTTTATGTCAATATTATGATATGCTATATGATGCATTTAAAAATTGAAATATGAGATATAGTATTGACAAGAATATTTTTATTAATAAATTTTGTATCATAACTAGTTTGATATTTTGTATCATAACCATTTTGTTTGACATTTTGTATATACACTGACATTTTTTATATAGATTTCTATTGATGTGATGTGATACAACAAAAAATTTGTATTTTTATTTTGACAAAAGTAAATTTTATTAAGTTAAAGACAGAAAAACCAATAGAGACTGCTAAAAAAAATAAATGTATAACATTTGTTTTTTAAAGGAAAGGGGGATGTTGTTATAATCAGTTTAGGCTAGAGAATTTACAGTTGGCACAGAGATGGTTTTAATTATCTGGCCACTTAGTTTAGCGGAAGTGGGAATCAACAGACGATAATAATTAGACGATAGATTTGGTAGACAAGCAGACGGACTTAATTCCTCATTTCACATCATTTTATACCATGTATGTACTTCCATAGATTGAATAAATAAATATATATATGTTTGATACATAGAAGTCTATTCAGTGATTTATACATGTCATTCGTCTCATACATGTGGATACTTAATAATATAATAATATACACCAAGTCAAGTTAGTTGAATCATAAACCATCCGAAGAGACTGAAATATATTTACACCTACCAAGAAACAGAAATACCACGAAAAAAATATATATATTATACATACAACTAATCTACACACACAAACTAACTATGACAAAGATATAAAGATGAAACTTCTAAAAATATTTTAATAAAACAGAAGAACATTATCGTCACAGATTTCATGAACTAAAGATGCCAAATAAAGAGCAACCTCAACAGTTCATTGATTTAATTATGAGTGATTTAAAATCATGGCTTATGATGGCAGAAGTTGACATTAATAAACCAACTGCTATTTTAGAAATGATGGTAGTCGACAAGATTCTTAACATGTGCACTAGAGAAGATTTTTTCCTTCATTAAACAAAGGAATGTAAAAACTGTCAAAGATATCATAAAAGTTCTGAGTGACTATAAAGTGCTTAACTTTTCTAATTGACCTGACGTCATTGAAACAAGACAGAGTGTAGTAAGAAACATTTTACACATATCTATCGTCGTCCTGATGTTGATGAGGTGATGGACTACACATTTACTCAAGGAGAACCTTACTTTTAATTCAAGTATTAGTTACACATTTGTTTAATATTATTGGCATCTGATGGAAATGTAATAGTATTTATATTTTTTGTAGATTAATATGTATTACATTTTGTTTTTCATTGAAAAGATGGAGAGATAATTAATAATGATAGTCATAATGTTGTGATGCTATAAACTATGGCAAGGAAGTAATTTTAAATGATTTTTTTTTTAAATTGTTGATATTGCCAAAATTTCATTAGGTAATGAAATTTCCTTGGGGATAATGGGGGTGTCCTATCCCTTATGATTACGCATTGTTTAAGTATTGTGTTATTGCCTTATTTGGTATGTTAAGTGCTTGTGACCTGGTTTTAGTAAGGTCAAGCATGTATGATGAAATAGTGTCATTCACCCACGCAATAACTATCTTGGGTTTGGCGCGAATCGCCCACACATTTGACCTCTGGTATTGGCGGGAAAAATGACGTAATATGCGGGGGTGAAATACCTATGAGTAGGGAAGAGATAACGGTCGTCAGGAGGAGGACCAGTAGTAGAAGAAGGAGACTGGTGACACGTGGACTAGGAGACCTGTAACAGTGCAGTGGAGTAATGTTTGCTATAAAGTCGTGTAGAGAGTTATAGGATTATACAGAGTAGATACATGTGATTTATTGACTCATCTCCTCAAGTATTTATACATTATTCAATTGGATTCTCATATTCTCATCTGTAAATATCATGTATTAAAAATTCAGTTAACTCTCTTATTTTACAAGGAGTTGTGTCGTCTTATTATAGTTGAAACGCAAGTGGGATACGACATATCTGAATTTTTAAATACGATTGATTAGGTTAATTATGTGATGATGTATGCCACCTTCCTAAAGTGCAGAAATGACCTACATTTAACCAACGCAAACCAACTAGCAAAACCAAACTAAACACCATTAGGTAAAGATATGGGTGCTAATTTATCTCACCTGTTACGTTTTGCCCTTAATTATATCAATGTTAAAATAAAAACAAAGCATTAAAAAAAGTTTATATAAAAATGCACTGAAAATACTGTAAGGAATACAGTCCATCTATAAGGAATACCGTCCTCTTATAAGGAATATAATCCTCTCCTTTTTTAGCTTCTGCCCTCCCTCAAAATGTGTCCTTATTTTGTGGCATTCTTTTCTATATTTGAAAGATAATACAATTATGTCAATCGCCTTGTTTGACCGATAACATGTGATGTGTCACATTTTGTACGGCAAAGAAGACGACAATAATCGATTGGAAAAATGTAGTTGGGATAGTTACATTTTATATAATATTCAATGTATAATGTATTTTTTTTTTATTAATCTTATCAATTTTTTTTTTTGCAAAGAATAAAATGTTTAGGTAATAAATGAAATGTATTCCCTCTACAGGTTTCGTCAATTCGTTCATCGTAAAAAAGTAATGTTTGTATTGCCCTTTTTCTTTTTTTCAAAAAAAAAACAAAAAAAAACGGTGTCGACTTATTATTAAGGACTGCTATTAATTATGAATTTTTGTGTACAGCTGTCCCATTAAAAACTAAAAAAAAAAACTTTTGCCCTTAATTCTATCAATGTTTAAATCAAAACAAAGCATTAAAAAAAGTTTGTATAAAAATGCACTGAAAAGTAAAAAATAACTACTTTATTATGCCATTTTGCAGCACGACGGAACGATACAGCACTCATCGGGAAATGACGTCATAGAGTTGTTTTTTTTTTATTTATAGCGACGACGCTCCCATTCTGCAAAAAAAAAAAAGTACCGTCGGGACTTCATAGATTATTTATAGCGACGGCTTCCCCACAAGCCGCCGCCCGGACGGACGACAAGATAGCTACTTTATTAGTAGGACGCATTATGAGATAAGAGGCGAAGGTAGAGGGGGGGGGAGAAACAATCCCTAGGAAAAAAAGACATTAAAACACCATCGTTTTAATGACCATCCCACTGTTCATTGTTCCCTATGTGGTAAAATTTCATATAGTGATTTGCTAGATAGAACAATACGTTCAGGTGCTAATTGTTTATAAAATACTCGTGAGTCAGAAACAATTAATGTGAATAACTGTTACAGTTAATGAATACAAAAATCATGAAAATTATTATTTGTAAGAATGACTTTAGATTCATGCTTCATTTTCTTGTTGATCTGGTATTGTTATTTTTATATTGCAGTGTAAAAAAAATGCTGTACTATAAAATAAATTTAACAAACTCTGCAGGTTAAGGCAAATTACGGCCCACGGGCCATTTCAGGCCAGTTGGGCTATTTAAGCTAGCATACGACCAATCACACGTTTCACTATTATGTTGTTACATTTACTTATAACATTATTATGTTGTTCCATTTACCTATAATTTATATATAAATCTAAGGAACCCCTCCATCCATCTGCTCTTGGCTCAGCCGTTTGTATCCAATGTAATCCCGCGACTCAAAAAGTTTGACCAACCCTTTACTTTGTGGTGAGCAAGAGCTAATTATGAAAATTCTTGAGTTGACTTAAATCAGTTAAAGTGTGTTTTAAAAAGAAAAAAAAACAATAAACGTGTTCGTTACCAAAATCTATCTAAATGTATGAATTAAATTATTAAATGTTTAACTTTAAGCAGTAAAATTTGAAAAAACGTAAAAAAAAGCAATTTAAGTCTTTTCCGTTTCGGACAAAGGACATTTTAGAGCATTTTCGTGTAAGCAGTGGCTACGGTTACGCTGGACGAAATACGTATTTTTTTCCGGGTTACAGCCATAGATTTTTGCTCCACGTGTATGGGTTTTGATAAATAGAGAGGGAAGTAATCATGTTGAATAACTGTTACAAAAATAAATAATGATTACGCCACTTTGATTAGCTTTTACTATTTATATTTAAAATATAAGCAAAAACGGTACTTAAAACGCCCCCTTTTTGGGCCCTCAGAGGTCAGATCGCGAAATGAACTTTTGATGTACACTTGGCAGGCCAAGACTTACAAAATGATATATACATCATGGGTATAGGATTTATGGTTGCTTAGATATAGGGCGCTCCTTTGTTAATATAGTAGATATAGTAAAAAACGGTACTTAATACGGCCCCTTTTTCGGCCCTCAGAGGTACGATCGCGAAATGAATCAAAGTGTTTACTTGGCAGGCCAAGACCTACAAAATAATATATACATTATGGGTCTAGGACTTATGGTTGTTGAGATCTAGGGTGATGACGGACAGACAGACAGACAAAACGGGGACAATAGAGCATTTTTTTTCGAAAATGCTCTAAAAACAACTTAGTATAGGCCTTTATATGAGTAGTTCCTAATATCTATCATCTTTTATAGTTTACTAAGCTAAAATAAAAAAAATAAATAAAAAGAAAACAAAAATTGCTATTTTGAAATGTTTGTATTAACTAAAAATATTTGTCTGATACTAGTAAACAAAGGCCCAGTACCCGACCGGTTTGTAGGCACGCAAGTTAGAGTTGAAAATAGTGATATATATTTGAGCCTGATAGCATAGAAGAGCAGTGCGCTAGAGCAGAGGTTTTCAATCTTTTTTATGCTGCGGACCCCACAGGCATTCCAAGCTTAGGTGGCGGACCCCCATAGCCCAAGGCCACCTGGCCTTAACTTTTCGTACCTCAGGTTGTCCCAAAATATGTCTTATTAAGTTTGCAGATGCAATCTACTTAAATTCTGCTCAGCGGTTGACCTATCAGAACTTGTAAAAGTCGTTTCACATACCGAAACATTTATCTATCCAAATAAGGAAACAATCACCGAGTATTTATTCTGCTGGTATGTCTGTTACACAGTTTTCTGTTCAGTAGTAATGCTTTGCCTGTTTCGCACTACAGAGTTTGTCCAAACATGGTGGTATGCGAGATAAAAATATGTGTATTTTACGTTCCATGTCCAGTCTGGATCTGTACTTGATAACAGTAACAGCAAAGAATGCAGTTTCGCAAAAGTACGTCGTAGAAAATGATAGCAGGACATAGATGGCTTTGTCTGACAGTAGCGAGTACTCCTGGAAACATGCTAGCCAGAACGACAACACCGGCAGTCTGCTGAACTGCAAGCACAGTGTATTGTCAGATGATAATTCGAACAATTGTTCTTGTTCGCGACCAGTTAAATTGTTTTGATCGAATTCAAAGGGATTTCGAATCCAATCAAATGCGCTGATATCGTCGTCACCGAAATACTAATGAAAGTAATACGACAGCTTCTGTAGGTGGATCAAAACGGTGCCTGCAATGACGCCTGTCGAGATATTGTTCACTTTAAGAAAGTCAGCCAACAGCGGAAACCGTTAGGTGGCTTCTTCACATCTTCCCCTCCATATGCTAATTTCCTTCTGGAAGGCATCGACTTTGTTTTCAGGACTTTGCAATGACATATTTAAACTGTTCAAAATGTAAAAAAAAGGCTGCAAGATAAGCTTGAAATGCAACCCATGTCTCGTCTGTAAAGAAGTGTGCCATCGGTTCGTTATGCTGGTTTAGAAAAATGAGCTCGTGTCGTCATAATACTATCATAAAACAAATACAAATCTTATCAAATATTTTGAATTGTTTACATATTTGTCACATAAGCAATTCACATGACAACAGAACAGTATAATAGGTTCATCGCTAGAATTTCGCACCATTTCATCTGTGGGTGTCATTTTAAATTAACATGCGAGCGAAGTGTATACCAGCGATTTGATATCAAATCAAAAACTTTTGTCTAAGATTATTTCTAGGCCAATCTAGGCTTATAATAATTGTAACCACTGATTAACCAGACTATTTATCAACAATACACACGCTCTCGCAGATCCGGATGTTTTAACAGTGAAGTCAGAGCTCAGTAAGAAATATTGCCAAGATGACACATGATTCAAAAACTCAGTGAACAAATTCATGAAGTATGCAGTCTAGTTCAGACTTCAGACAAAAATATAAGGAAATACCATCGAAGTTTTCAATTTCAATTCTGCACATTGTTGTCTGTGCCTGAAACATTGGCATAGCTAATATTATTTGTTTAGCTAAAAGCTAACCAATCAACCAAAAAAAAGCAATAATTTATACAATAAAAATCACTAGTTTCCTTGAATTGCCCACGGACCCCTTTGAAGCTCCTCGCGGACCCCTGGGGGTCCGCGGACCACAGGTTGAAAACCTCTTCGCTAGAGACGCCGCACACTGGCAGCTATGAAAACAATAGTCCTACCCAGGGGGGGGGCTATTCTAGCCTATACCGATGTTCCGATGGCCAAGATAAAGCCGGTTACGGAGCTCATATAGCCCACCAGGCAACGAAGTCCTATGAGGACGTTGCAGGGCCTTATGGATCTCTATGTGCCCTAGAGGCAGAGATGAAAGCCATAGAAGAAGCGGTGGCGCACATTGACATGAGAAATGAGGATAGGGCAATACCGCCGTCGGATGTCGTCATCCTCGCAGACTCGAAGTCTGTTCTCCAGGCTGTAGTGGGAGCCGGGGAATGGCCGCAACGACTGGAAGCCATGGTTGAGGCTGTCCAAAAACTCATGAACAGAGTGAAGCAGTGACGCTACAGTGGATCCCAAGCCACGCAGGCATTCCTGGGAACGAAAGGACCGATGACCTGGCCAAGTCCAGTGTAAACGAGGACTCTAGGAGTTTATCAGAGGAGAAGCATGGGACTTCCTATGAGTCAATTCTTACCAATCTACGCACCCTTGAACACACCGTATGGCTTTCGAGTTGGGATAACGGAACCACAGGGCGAGAGGTGACAAATCCGATCCGTGGTGGAGGCTTCGAAGAGACGAATATGCCCTAACAGCCCAGTTCCGCAGTGGGCATTGTCCGATTGGTGCTTATTTTGGGAACATGAGACCCGAATACGATTCCCATTGCACAGAGGAAGAGGAAACAGTGGACCACTTACTGAACGAGTGTCCACATCTGGAGGAGTTCAGGCTGGAAATGCCAAAGCTACGCCAGTCCATACTCATTTCATGAAATCACTTGTCCGGCGGTAAGCGACCCGGCATGGGTCCATACCTAGGTCGAGGCAAGGGAGGCATTTGAGCCGCTCTGCTTATTAGCCAGACCACCCAACCCGCCCCCGCACAAATGAATAGGAAATCGAAAAAGAATAACGCGGGCTTGGGCAGCACACAAACATGCTTCATTTGATGGTTAGGAGGCGGTAGGACCGCTATCGATAAAAAGTCGACTGCGTGCCCCGGTACCACGATGCTGGCTAAAAGGTCTGGTATCGTAAAAATGGTTACTTTCGGCCCAACTCGAGAACTGCGAAGGGTTGAGGCAACGCAGGCCCCTCCTGCGGAGTGTGGCACTGGCTATTCTATGTCACACTTGTTAGATGCGCGGACCGGTGGGATTCGCACCCACTACCCACCTTTAGAGGCATAGCTAGGCCCACGGGAATTGCCAAAAATGCTCTATAGGCAGAACGAGTGACCGCAGAACGGCGCTACGAGGGGATTCGCACACCCTTTTTAGAGGCTGAGGCATGTCGAGCACGGCCCCCGGCAAGTGCTGATTGCTCTGTTGGCACTATACCGTAACGTAAGCCATGCGGAGACAGGGGGAGGCAAACCCCCAATAGTGGCTGTGGCAGGTCGAACCCAGTACTCGGGTAACGCTGATTGCCCTGTCGGCGGAAAACTGATCAAAACGACCATCAGGGCACTGCCAATGGGTGATGCCGAAAGCTATACACCGCCTTTGGTGCCCGGCAAGCGGAACGTGGCTGGGGAATTTCGAACCCAGTCCTCGGGTAACGCTGATTGCTCTGTCGGCGGAAAAACGAAAGTCACGGTTCGCAGGATACTGCCTACGGGTGATGCCGGAAGCCATACCCGGCCTTGTCCGGCAAAGTGACCGGCAAGCGAAGACTCGGAAAGCGGTCTGGTAAGACTTAATTCAAGGTTGTCCACCTGAATGTCCGTGGGTTAATTCCGAAGAGCCTAGAATTCGCCAAGCTTTTGGACGAGAATGATGTGGATGTTGGAATATTATAAGAATGCATCATAGGCCTAAAGACTGTTAATATCGCTGGTTATCCGTGTTTCCGGTGTGGGTGTAAGATTGGTCACCCTAAATGCTAAGCCGATTAGCGCCCATACCTCGCACGGAAAAAACGAATACGCTGGCGGTAGATGCCTATAAGGATGGAAGGAAGTATCATTGTGTAAACGTGTACAGCCCCCCTCCCAAGTCGGAGCTCAGCATAAATATATCTGAGGATACTCTACTTGGCTTCATCGTATGTGGTGATTTCAACCCCATAGCTCCTGCCTGGGGAAGAGGAAACAGTAGATCACTTGTTGTGTCTCATCCTTACAGGGACGTACCGATGCCGCAGGATTGAAGAAAATTGGAATATTACAAGTTATGTTCGGTTGCAGGACTAGTTTTCTGATCCCACCCTGTACCACGGTAGCAATGGGAGCGAAACGAGACTGGATTTAGCCATTGTCTCGGCTGATCTGGCCCGTAACACCTCTTTCAAGTTGCTTGAGTGCGTCGGGAGCGATCGCAAACACATTTCGTCTCGGTGGACATCTCTCCACCCGAGAAAACCCAGGTGCAACGCGAGGGTGCTAGGTCTAGTCAATGGCAAACTGGAACGCCTTCAGGGTGGCTAAGGATGCTGCCTTGAAGCGGGTAGATATCGGCCGTGAAACAGTCGACGTTGTTTACAAGGAGATCGCTGAAGCAATCTTGGGTGCCGCACGGAGGACGGTCCCTCGAAGCACTCCGAAACGTAGGTACAGGCCATTTCGGACTACAGCCCTTGCAAAGTTAGAGGCAATCAGCTCGAAGGAGAGCGAACAGAAGGAAAACGGCTGAGGCGCGCATGAGTACAATAAGCTAACTAAGCAGGTCAAAAGGGCGTCTGCCGAGGCTAAATGGCAGAAATGGACTGACACTTGGGAGAAGTTAGATTTGGGGGAATGCCAGAAGGCGTGGAAACTGCCGCCCCGATGCAAACGGACTCAGGCCTGACAGCTAGCTATAGCAAGAAGTCCGAAGTGCTTAATAAGCACTTTGCAGAGGTCAGTAGGTCTAGTAAGAGGAGTACATTCTCTAAGGCACTGGATAAAGTCCAACGGGTCAAAGAGAAGGCTGAGTTTGGTCCGGAAAATCATGACACGTTCAGAGCTCCATTCTTTGTCAGCGAATTGGCATATGCAGTAAGGAAGTGTTGCATGAGGAAGGCTCCAGGCAGTGACCAGATCAGTAAAGAAATGATCATAAACCTCGGGGCAAAGGGAAAAGAAAAGCTCCTCCAGTTTTTCAACGCACGTGGATATCTGGGGATCTCCCACAGAGGTGGAGGGAGGCAGGGGAAGGATGCGATGGATCAGATCACGCTTCTAGACCATGAAATAGCCGAAGGCTTTCAGAGAGCTGAGTCAACGGCGGTAGTTTTCCTAGATCTCAAAGAGGCTTACGATAGAGTCTGCCTATCCGAGGGACGCTCTTTTAGCTTATACTGATGCTTCTGTAACCATTGAGGACGGCCGAATAAGCTCCTTGTTTGGGGTTTATGTCAGTTTCACCACACACTCCGATTGGTCGAAGATCTTGCAGGGCCGTGCGGTTCACTGTGTGCGTACGAGGCAGAGATGGCAACCACAACTGGGGCAGTGGCACAATTGGGGGCCGTCTTCAAGACGATACATTGCCTGCTACGAGCATTGTTGTTCTGATTGATGCGCTCTCTTTTCTCCAAGCCGTAAAAGGGACAGGAGAATGGCCCCAGCTAATGGAAGTCATGGTGGAGGCGACCCAGGATCTTATGTCCCCACACAGTGTAGCAGTAATCCTTCAGTGGGTCCCCGGGCATGTGGACGTGCCTGGTAACGAAAGGGCCGACTTCCTTGCTCACTTGAGGCAGCGTATGCCAAGATCAGGCTCTTTGAGCAAACTCAGATGGAGCGGCCGTCCAAAACTGACCCGTGGTGGGGGCTTAGGGGGGATCGAGCAGGCACTAACTGCCCAGTTTCGCAATGGGCATTGTCCTTTGAATGCGTACTTTGGAAGGTTGAGCCTCTATGTCGATTCTCTTTGCCGCCTCTGCAGGGAGGTGGAGGAAACCGTGGATCATGCACTTTTCGAGTGCCCAGGGCTGGTGGACCAGTCGGGTAGCTTGCTTGCCATTGGCCTTTATGGCAGTTTCCAGATATTGAGAAGCACAGCGATTACACGAGCTCTAAAAGACTAAAGGTATCCACAAACCAAAGTGAAACTTTCCGCTGCGCTATTTCTCACGTGATATTTTTCTATGTGCGAAAAACCCTCACCACACCTAGGCGAAAGTGGGCGTCAGCAGACTGGATATAATGATATTTTTAATTATCTTTTTTTTTTTGTTTGATAACGTCGGCAGACATTTTCTTCTTATTAAACATTTTCTACAGTTATTGTATTTTACAAGTAATAAGTGAAAAAAAAACACTTACTTTTTGATATAATCTGATATAATTCATGTTTCTATATATAAATGTGAGTCTTATTTGTTAATTTTAAGCATTTATATCAAATTTAACCTTGATTTTCATTTGAGTCGATGTTTCTAGGCAGCCATTTTGGATTGTTTACACTCGCGAATCGCGAAAAAAAAACTCTGCATGAAGCGATGCCGCGAAATTTCCCTGCACCGCCGCGGTAATTCTCCGCGGTAATTCTCCGCGGTTTGAGCATCTCCATATAAATACATTGCCGCCAAAGAGGGGTGAATTTCGTGAGCTACCTAAATACGCGAAATTCGCCTTGGTTTGTGAATACCTTAAGTCTCACCTGCAGTTATCACCAAGAGAGTTCAGAGAGAGAGAGAGAGAGAGAGAGCGAGTGAGAGAGAGAGAGTAAGAGAGTACAAAAGTTGCCAAACATCAAATTTTATCGACGTCCAGAAATGCATCTATCCATTAAAAAAAATTAAAACTGATTGAAAGATTTAACGATTTGAATTTGAATTTTCTTTAATACTAATTAAGTTTGCATCTGTCAGCAGCAATTTTTATAAAAAATAGTCGTGTTTTTTAGGGATCCAATTAAGTGTGATGTCTCTGTAAGGATCAGATGAAATCTGTGAAATCCTATAAACCACTAATAGAACTGTTATTATGGGGCCTTTCTTTATTTCCAGCCATAGCCGATAATGCATGGCCTTGAAGGCACCATGGGTTATATAGCGGGGACTGTAATCATAAACCAAACAAAATTCTCATGTGTCTCACCCACTGTTGCCTCTAAGCTGCGCCAGCCTGCTCTAGCGCACGATTTTTCAGACCTCAGTGCACAACTTTTTGGCTTGGCGCACAAAACGTGTGATTAGAGAAAAAAATTACATACAATTTTTTCATAAAATTCCTCGTGACTTGCGCTATATAAATGAACTTACGGGATCGAACTAGCATACAGTCTTTGTTGTTATATCAACTTCTGATCCCGTTCGTAATTTATATAATTGGCTTGAAGCTGACTGTAAATAGCACACTTCGTTAAATATAATATAGTTGGAGAAAAAAAAAGAAAAAGTCGAAGCGAAAGGGCGACGATCAGGATTCGAGTCATTTGGTGATATTATGACGAGCTAGAGTAGATGTAGTACAGAGAAAATCCCCTTCGACGATTTAAGATAAGAAGACATCTAAGAAGTAGGATAAATACCAATAATGGTAGACAAGGTGACAGACGACTTAGGACAAGGTGGGAAAACAACAGAATAGTAGACAGCACAGGTGTAAAGACCGGGAGGCGACGTCGGGCAGGCTAATAGGGTTAACAATGACGACCAGATGACGCTCCTAGATAGTAGATAGTAAGGACAATACTGAAGAGACTGTGACGTACTTATGGTAATTAGGGCACGGACGCTAGGGGTATAAATACGACTGGATTCGGACATTAGTTAGTTAAGAGAAGTTCTTAATGAGGAGATATTGTTACGAGAGATATAGTGACGAGAGTTTTAGTCAGGAGTTTTAGTGATGGGAGTTATGAGAGGTACGATAGCGACGAGAGTAGTTAAATGATCTTTTGTTAGTCAGAGTTGAGGCAGAGCAAATTATTGTGGACTTTAAAAGTGTATTCATTTATGAACTTGTTATATTATTATGTACATTTTGTAAATAAATTGTCGTGTTCACGACACATCTACTACGTTTGGTTGTTTATTTATTAGCTGAAAATTTCATTAACACAGATCATGTATATGACTTTTGGAAAGCAGAAAAAGGAAGAAGGGAAAAGTTAATTATTACCAAATAAAATTAATTTACTTCATTCCTTGGGTTTTCTTTTTTATCTTGTTGTATTAGAATTTATTTTAGTGTTGGTCTATCTCACGTAAACTTCCATTTATATTTATATCTAAAAACGTATCAGTTTATTTCTATTTTTTTGGTTGCATTTTCGTCATTTTTAAATGTTATTTCTTCTACTTAACCATTTTTACTGCAACAATAATGTTTTTTTTTAATTCTAAAAGAAGTTATTTACAAAATCTTTATAAAAATGTCCTACATGTAAATATATGGAAGCTTCCCATGTGGTTGACTCTATTATCTTATTATTTTCTTTTTAAATGACAGTAATTGTATTTGTAGTGCGCGTCTTGCAATTGGCGCACAATTTACAAATCAACGAAATTTTGGCTCAAATTTTTTTTTGGCGCACACACCCCAAACCCTTAGAGGGAGATTCTCACCTGTGATCGATTCAAGGACGCCACGTCTACAGTGAAGCGTTTTAACGCACTAGCATTCAACCCCCTCTAGCAATAGATACATTTATTTTATCTAATTATAGTGGAAAAAATAATTATACATGTACAAAACCAATTTGTAATTCGTATTCCTATTGCCATCATCCCCTTTAGCAGATAATTTGGCCACGGGTGACCTCCCCTTATTTACGCCACTCTTTGTGGGTGTCTATAGGGCCTTATACAGGAAGGAGAGTTTTTGGCAGCATGGGATGTGACTTGTTGGCATAACCTTAAGAACGGCTGTGTATATGCTAATATTTAAAATTTCTAATATTTACAATACTTAACATTTGTTCATCTGTATGTCAAACATTTTCTTACTTAATGGTTAAAACCTATATTCTCTTTAATTATTTTTCTTTTCAAGTGGGTCTTGAAACAAGTCTCTTAGTGATTCGTAAATTGTCTGATTTTTAGAACTAGAGGTCGAAATAGATTTATAAAATAAAAACTAAATTTCATAAAAATAAACCAATCAAATTCTAACATGAAATACAATTGACCTAGAATATTACAGGTGATAAGCTTAATAACATACTTTTTTAAAAATTAATATGGCTAATAGGTCAAATTCGTTGCTACAAACTTGAAAAGAAAAATTGTTATTAAAAAAATTAATTAAAATCTGACTTAAAAACGAATATAATGAACAATCTGTAAGATTTAATTAGGCTACTAATTTAAAGAATGAAAATATATTCCGTTATTTTATCTAGCAGAAAAAAAGTTGAATAATTATTATCAAATATACTTAACAGCAAAGTAATTCAAACTGTAAGCTATTTATTAAAATAGTAATCTTATAAAAATACAAGGAAAAGTTATATAAAAAAACTGTTTTATTTATTCTTAAAAACTAGCATTTTCAATGAAGATTATATAAGTTTAAAATTGATGCTGCTAAAGTTAATATGTATATCAAATGAGGTACATCTACTGTGGAAATATTAGAATGTATGTTCTGGCGACCTGGTGGAGAACTGTATTGAGTTTGTATTGGACATTCTCTGTCTTTCATCTCTAGTAGATATCTTGGTCTGTATGATGAGTAAGAAAAGTCATGTTTATACACATATTTATTAACTATCTTAGATATTAATACGTAGTTTAATTAGAGAGTATTCAAACAGATTGGCAAATTTAAAGTAGGTCGAGGCAGAAACATAAAAAACAACGTTAAATATGTAAAAAAAAACAAAACAGAAAATAGCATCTATTTTAAATTTATAATTTAAACAACTGGAATATAATTCAAAATGTGCTTACTATAATTAATCATAAAATAAGAATATTAATGGATAGATAAAAATTATATAAAATGTTCATATATGGAAAATAAGAGAACAATAAGAAATGGTTGATATTGAACTCCGTAGATAATTTACTCTGGGGAAGACAGAACAAGCAAAAATTAAGCCTGTAAAAACAGGACGTTTTAGAGCATTTTCATGTATAGAGAGGGAAGTAAGTCATGATTAATTGTTACAAAAATAATGATTACGCCCCTTTGTTTAGCTTATAACCTATATATAATATATAAGCCCTTAGGAGCCCTGAAGTCCGGCCCTGAGAGGTCCTATCGCGAAATGAAATTTTGATGTACACATGGCAGGCCAAGACCTACAAAATGATATATACATCATGGGTCTAGGACTTATGGTTGCTGAGATCTAGGGCGCTCCTTTGTTAATATAGCTTATGTAGTAAAAAACGGTACTTTATAAGCCCCTTTTTACGGCCCTCAGAGGTCAGATCGCGAAATGGACTTTTGCTGCACACATGGCAGACCAAGGCCTACAAAATGATATATACATCATGGGTCTAGGACTTATGGTTGTTGAGATCTAGGGTGATGACAGACAGACAGACAGACAGACAAAACGGGGACAATAGAGCATTTTTTTCGAAAATGCTCTAAAAAGCCTTCCTGTAGTAAAATAGTTTTCAAAATCGTTTTGGGAAGTTTTGAAGTATTATAGATATATGAGAATGTTTGGAAAGATTAGTAGGATCATAGTTGTCGAGATAATGTTTAGAGAGGGAAATTGTTTAAAATTAAGTTAGTTGTTGTTTTAAGTCAACCACCTCGTGTATCAATTTCTGTTTATATTTCTATAAACCTTTCTGGTAATGTTATAGTGTACAGTACCTCAAATAGCACATATATATTTTCAATATATATTGTTTCTAATATCTTTTAAAAAATTTAAGCTGCTTATACCGTACAGTTAGAACTAAAAACTTAATAAAGGTGGCGATTGAATCTTTATGAAATCATAGAGTGGGACATTAACAATTAGAAAAATATTCTCTATAAAAGTGGTCCCCAACATTTTTCTCGCAACGGACCGTTCAATGTGTGATAAAATTCATTGCGGCCCGCTGATGGGTGAGGGAGGAGGAGGTAGACGTTGATTACACTGGTAAACAGTGAATTCATTGCCAGTGATATTTGAATCATTTTATACGAATTCAACTATGCTGATTTAGAATATGTAAGTGCTTTTGCTAGATTGGCTCTATTTTACGAGATAATTAAAATTAATTAAATAATGTATGCACCGTATTTGGCATTTGTCAAGAAGTGCATGAAGTACAATAGTATACTAACAAATAGTGAAACTGTTATTAGTCATGCAGAAATTTGTTCAAAAATATGTGTAATAGTGTTATAGAAGAAAACATATTCATTTGAAAAACTAATTATGTCTAATTAATTAATTAATTAATATGTTAATTGTCTATGGTAATGCATTAGCAAATCGCTGTTTGCTCGACTTCCTTTTGTGTGTGTCGTTGGGTCCATTGCGCTGGAGGCTCCAACAGTAGTCAGCCATCATATGTTTGTCCCATCTTCCTTGATAACTCTCCTCCATCACCCTCATATCCTGATGGAACCTCTCGCCTTGTTCCTCACTGAAGTCCCCAAGGTTACCTGGAAATTTGTCTAAATGACTGTGCAGGTAATGTACCTTGATGCTCATATTTGTTCCACTGTTTCTGAAGTTAGCGAGCATATCTTGCACCCATTCTTCGTAATTCTCTGCTCTGTTATTACCTAAGAAGTTCCCGACAACTGAAACAAAACTGTTCCATGAAGAAGCTTCAAGGTGATTTCGATCGTTGATGAGTTTCCGAATCTGAGGACCGTCAAAAAATCCCAGCTTTCAGCTTCTCCATGCTCAATCCGGGGAATGATCTGAAATATACTTGAAGCAATTGCCAGATTTGTCCAAAGCCTTAACAAATCGTTTCATTAAACCTAATTTGATATGAAGCGGTGGGAGAATGATCTTATTTTTGTCAACCAGTGGCTTGTTGATGATATTTTCTTTACATAAAGTCATGGTTTCCCTTGCAGGCCATGCCACTCTGGTCCAATGATCTTTCCTTGCCCTGCTATCCCAAATGCACATGAAGCATGGGTAATTTGTGTATCCTGACTCTACCCAAGCAAGAAGTTTACCATTTTTAGATCAACACAAATTGACCACTGATGCTCATACTAACGGACTTTCTGCAATACTGTTTTGATATTCTCATACTCTTCTTTAAGTGTTGTTAAGTGAGCAATGGGAAGAGATGCATAACGGTTACCATTGTGTAACAGAACGCATTTCAAGCTTCTGATGGAACTCTCTATAAAAAGACGCCAGTCTTCGGAATGATAGTCTTGTAGTCCCATTTGGAGCTGAAGTTCAGGGATGTCATTACAGTAAACTAGATCTTCCTCTTGGCTGAAATATGGAAGAAGAAACTCTTCTCTTTTCAGATAAAATGTTATTTTAACTTCTGGTTTGAGAAGATTTCTTTCATTGAGCCTGGACGCTAAAATGATGCTTGATTGGACAGATTTAGGTCTCGTATTAGGTCATTGAGTTCTTCTTGGCTGAATGGTTGAGGTGTTGAAGAACTTCCTTCATAATCGCTTCCACTATTTTCACCTGCCAAAAACTCCAGATCTTGCCCCTCATCGGAGTCTGATGATGAAAGCTCTAATAATCCAGTAAACACTGGTATAGAAACTTCACTGCTACGTGGAATCTGTCTCCTTGCAGATTCAATATCAAGATAATCCCACTTAGATTTCTTGTGGCGATTGAAGCGTTTAAAATTCACAATACAAAAATAATCACCAAAATGGTCTTTCGGCTCTCGCCATACCATTGGATTGTTTCGATCTACAATGCGGCTCAGCTCGTCCTTGGAAAGTCGCACAATCCCGAGAGAAATACACAACAGTAAATATAAAAGCAGTTAGTTTAATATTTCTAGTGCGGACAGGGGGGTGATGACCACTACTCTATGGTATGTGGTCTACGTGCTGCAAATATGGCTGCTACAACACAAGCTTTGCTGGAGGCGCTGACGCATATCTGCCATGCCTACAGATCAGCGGGGTGATTGTTCTGCATAGCAGGATAAAAGTTAAGACATACATAAACTTGTTTTACAAGCAGGGTGTGTGTACTGCCAACCAGCCAGAATGGCAAGGCAAAAATTTTTCTTATTACACGGACACAGAATAGTGTGTAGTGTTCCTAACTTCTCCACCGGAAATGGCAGGTTGCAAAGGCGTGGAAGGGTGTTGTGTGCTGACCGTCACAACCGCAAGCTGTGAAATCTATGGTCTCGGATTGTCCACATTGTCCACAGTACCACCACCTTCGCTAAAGGTTTTTTTCTTGGCTAGGAGAACCACATTGGTCTTTCCAACATAGACCATGGTATATCTCCCAGACTAGGATAGCCAAATAGCTACGATCCTTTATAGTGAAGATGCTACACTTTGATCTTAGCGAAATGGCATAGAAGCACACATTTGGTTTGAAGAAAAAATCCTTTCTGTTATAAATTATGAAAATGGCATAGAATTGAGTTCGACTTAGTATATATCTATCTCATGATATAGTATTTATGCTGTTCAGAATAGTTTATTTCAAATCTCATTTTTCGTATTTCCCTTGGTAGGTCTACTTATTTTAGAACAACTGGTGTCCATATCTTGAAAATAATGTACAATTTAGCTTTATTTACCACAAACAACTTAAACTACAGTAAGACATCGCTTAACTTTGTTTGGTTTAGCCAAGTTTCGGTTTAATGATCTTTTTTTTGAATAGTGCTATTCCCGAAAATGCACGCGCAGCGTTAGGCTTCGCGATATCCGCAAATAAAAATTATCTGTGTTTCCTCTTTCCTGCGGTGTTTTACGAACGTATTTTTATCGTTTCAAACATTTGTTTACGTTATTGTGTTACTGTACAATTTATATAATATAAAGATTGATATATGACAAATAGTATGATTTTTAGTTTTTATTTTGGGTGATAATAAAAACACGAAATAGTGGAATTGGCGAAACAAACCGGTTTGGATGTGGTAAATGTGGAAGATGTCAAAGAAATAGAGCAAGAAACAGCAGCAAGTCTTTCTAATGATGAGATCAAGGAATTAGAGGCCTAAGAAGAACACAAAAATATTCAAAGTAGTGATTCTGAAGAAAAGCAAAAAGAGCGTTTCTAGAAACCAGATTGACCACTATAACAGATATTATGGACCAATTCATTGAAAATGACCCAGATTTTGACGGTTGTTATGGATGACTTATCAACTTACCAACATTTTCTTACAGAGCAAAAAAGGAAATCTATTTGATATCCAGTGCAGTAGTAAGCTTAACTCGCACCCGGGGCACAATACCTTTTTAGCATCCCATTCGAAAACCATATATTATTATATGTAAAATATACCGTTTGGCGCCCCTTTGTGAGTGTGTGTGAAGTCCGTGTAAGGATGAGATAAAATCTCTTAGATTATAAACCTTTCTTTCATCCCCACCATAGCCGATAGTGCAATGGCCATAGAGGCACCACGGGAGATATAGCAAGGACTTTTAGCCATGACCTGAAACTTTTTCTTGGTTCTCACCGGAGATCGAACCAGGTACCTTCAGATCGGCAGTCGAGCGCTTTACCGCACGACAATCCATCCCACTGCCCTTTGTGAGTAGCGCCCGGGGCATGATGCCACCATGCCCACCCTCGTTACACCTCTGTTAATATCCCTATATGTTTGAGGAAGTGATGATATGGTAGAACCCTGTAGCCTTTCAACCTGAGAGTGATATCAATTATGAACAACTCACCACAGAAAAAATCGAGAACGTCCAGCTTTATGAAGTAAATTTTCGTTTAAAATCTTTATATTGACTATTTGGTATCCTGAGATATATAGGCATGTTGGACGTAGACCAGCCAGGTGGTGTGTTAGAACCCATTGGCAGACCCAACCAGAGAGCGGCATCATACAAACAACTCAATACACCAACATCGAGAGCGTCAAGCTATACAAAGGGCTCGAGAGACCCCAGAGGTACGTGCAGATCGACAGGAGCAAAACCGACTGTCACAAGCAAGAAAGCATCGTCAAGTTTTACTTGACACGAGATGCCGAAATTAAATCTGACTTCAAGTTTGGACTAAATCAAAGACAGGTGTGTGAAACAGAAGATGTTGTTCACCATGTCTTACAGAGTAAACAGGAAGAGCCACGAGCACATCAACTGGAACCCAAACAGCAAGTAAGCGTCATCATTATTGACGAACTTCTCGCCACAGATGAACAGGGTAGTGAACTAAAACGAGTGCGTCAAGTGGTACGAAGAGTGCAAGAGTAGCACTAGACCGAACAACGAAAGCAAGTTACGATATACCAATGCACATCTTTCAGACCTTTACTATTTCATGACTTAATTCTTGTTTTTACGGTTCGGATTAACCCCCACCGATATCTTCGTTTACAACACATCAGTGCTTCTCAAACTTTTGAAGTCACGGCCCCCCCTTGGAACGTCAATCAATATGTCGCGTCCCCCCTATTTTTTTTTTTTGGTTTAAGATTGCCTAAATTTATAATTTTAAACTTCTATATGCAAACTTTTACTAGTCACATGCTTTTTTCTAACAATGAAAGAGTGAACGGATGCAACATATTTTAATACTATTTACATACAATACATTAGGTTAATTATATTTTATGTGTCACATTTACCGAAATTCCACGGCCACCCCCGGACAGTCCACGGCCCCCTAGGGGGCCGCGGCCCACCACTTTAAGAAGCACTGCCCTAGATCAACACAGGAATTCGCTCATAGCCAGATTTTAATGGGGAATAATGACTTCAGTGCCAGCATATTCTGCATTTAAAGTCTCGCACAAAAACAAGCAATATATCACCTAGGGTAAAATTAGTAACAACCCTATGTTGTAAGACTTAATTTTTCGTATCACAGACTATTCGCCAAACCAAAGGTCAACAATTGCTAATTGCATAGAAATTAACTATTGTTCAGATTTGATACATATTTTATAATTTTTTTTTTTAAAGTTATGAAAGAAATTTAAAATCTAATTAGTTGTTGTTTCATTTCCTTAATTATTTCAATAAAAAAGTTTTAAAAAATTGTCAAAGAGATCTAATTAATTGTTGTTACCTTTCATCAAAACAACCAAAAGGATAAATTATAAAAAAAAACAGCATCTTAAGCCTGTTCCATTCTGGACACAGGATGTGTTAGCGCATTTTCGTGTTATGTATCAGTAAGTATGTTAGCTTTCAGTAAATATTTGTAGATTTTGGAAAGGTCAAATCGCGAAATGGACTTCTGATGCAGAAATGGCAGGCCAAGACCTACAAAAAAAGTATATACATCATGGGTCTAGGACTTATGGTTGCTGAGATCTAGGGTGATATATAAATTAGAGTATGTTATAATATAAAGGTCTGGATGTTTGTGTTCATGCACCCAACGTTTTTCGTTTTTATAAAAATCAGAAGCTCATATAAAGTCTATTACTATTACCATCTTACCAATTTATTCAGAAATTATTTTCTGCTTTTTAGTACGCAAGAAAAACGTTGTTTTTTATAAAATATTTTTTTTATAATTTAATTTTTATTTTCTACTTTTTAGTTAAAATATTTTTTTTTCAACAAATACGAAAAGTTAAAAAATGTTGGTGTAAGGCAGACCCGATTAAACTATATCTATTCTGCTCGAACATATCGGAGAGCTCTGACCTCACACGTGTTCAGGCGCAGTAGAGTATTCTTTCTTTAGCCACAATAATTTTATTTTCGAAAAATACTTAAGAAACTCATCAAATCATAATGAAATAGTAATAATATTGCACTGTCATCGGGTTCTGAGCTATATTGAAAGTATCAGAGCTATAGCTTTTCGGAAAGTAGTCTAAAATTGGTGCCGAATGCCGTTACTGTGTACTATATTTAGCACCAGTAATTTCCCTTGATTTAGACAAGGCTGTGACCTATTCGCCATACATATTTAATATTTATTTATTAAGAAACTCATCAAATCATAATAAAATAGTAAGAATATTGCATTGTCATCGGGTTCTGAGTTTTATTGAAAGTATCAGAGCTATAGCTTATCGGAAAGTGGTCTGAAATTGGATTTCCAAATTCCGCGGACAAACAATCAATCAAACAAACAAACAGACAAGAAGTGAAGCTAAGAAAAACGTTGTAAAATGGTGGCTGTGGAGGCCCTCCCCTTCTGTAAGGGGAATTTATTTTTCTAACAAATAAAAACGGGTTCTTGCTTTCTATTTTGTTTTTTTTTTTCTGTATTTTTGACTCAAGACGCGTGGACTTGTTTAATATGATTCCTACGGACGAGTTGCACATTATGGCTATATTGCTTACACTAGTTAGACTCCCAACAAGAAAGGACTATCTGAGCACTTTTCTAATGAACCCGGGCTTATATGATTTATCTTTTTGAGAACAGACGATGTGTTAAGAAATAGTTTAAAAAACGTTCTAAGTTTGGGTGGGTGTAATAAGGGTAAAATAAAAATATGCGTTAAAAAACAAGTGAATGGTCCCATAAATATTGATACACTTCCTTTGTTAACGGACATTTTAGCTAATACAAGATCAATAATGCTTATTTCTAAAGATCAAATATAAAAACCACTTTGACAGTCGATTAAAAATAAAACTTAAAAAAATTCAATTTCATTTAAATGACTTGAAATATATTTGAGGGATTTTGTTCATGGGGGCTTTTGTTCATGTTGACTTTCGTCTTTGAGGGCTTTTGTACTACATTCTTAACATGTATCAACCGGTTGTAAGAAAATCGTCAAATTGTCACAATTATGGGAAACACAGACTATGGCGTCCATTTTGTTTTTTTAATGTCTTTCTGTTAGAACAGGGGTCGGCAACTTGCGGCTCGCGAGCCGCATGCGGCTCTTTCGATGTCAAGTTGAGGCTCTTTCGAAGTCGAATTGATGCCTTCCACAAAGCGCAATGACTTTCCGGGGATAACGTATTGGAACGTTTTGCTTCTTGGTTGAGTAAAATAACAAAATTCTGAATGGATAAGACATTGTCTATCCTGAATTAGAAAAAGACAAATGGCTGCAAAGGTTCAAATTCAAGGTAGATATCAGAGAGGAACTAAATGAGCTAAATGTAAAACTGCAAGGAAAAGGAAACCCAACCAATGCCAAGCTTGAAGAAATGGTTTGTATCGAAAATAAATTATTTGTTTTTGTCGAAGATCTGTAGAACGGTAAATTAAATCATTTCTAAAATCTGAGGCAGTTAGTGTTGCAGAAGACTGGTAAGTCCAGTAACCATATTTGGATTCAATTTACCAAGACAGTCGAGGAATTCAACAAATCTTACGTTATAATATATCATCGTATAAAGCACCAAAGAATATAAATTATACAGAAAGTTAGAAGAGTAGGGGGTCCAGAAAAGCAAGCATGTTGCGCTGCACAAGTGGATAGATCTAACAGAAATACCGCGAGTTTGAGGCACTCATTTTTGACGCACGGAAGAGTCTTCCACAATGCTACAGTGAGGTGAAGAAGTAGGCATTTGGAGTGCTGAAGATCTTTGGGGCAACATATTCGTGTAAGCAAGCGTTGTCTTGCATGAATATAATAGAATGTCAAGTAAGAAGCCAACTAACAAATAAAAAATATAGAGGTGCACTTGAAACTGAAAAAAAAAAACAAGTTATGAGCCAGATTTAATCAAACTTTCAAAAAAGCATACAATGCCAATGCTCCCATTCATGTAATTATTGTAGCGATCTATTAAAATCATTTATTTTAAGTTTAATTTTTTTTCTATGAATAAATATTATTTCGTATTCAAAGCCATTTATTTTAAATAAAAAATAAAATTTATATACCTAATCCTAATCAAATACTATAATATTGAAACAATTTTAGTGGCTCTTTAAAAACTGAGAAAAATGTAAATTATAACTTTTGACTCTCCCATCTCAACAAGTTGCCGACCCCGGTGCTAGAAGAAAGAAAGATTTTTCCAGATTTTATTTTCTTTCTTTAAGCTTATATTTCTTTTTTTAATATTTATATCTCTATACCCCATTATCTGAAAAGTTACTTATGTTATTTATTCCTTATAGCTATACAAATAATGGCAAACACAACAAAACCTGACTCACTTGTTTATCACTATGTTTTCCCAAATTTTATCAAGTCTTTCTTGACGCTTTTTGTTTCTCATAAATTGCTTTCTTTTAATCTTTAATCTTTCATTGTTTTGAAATCTGGGGAATATTTATTGTTAAAAAAGTTTCAATTATATGATATTTTAAAACTAATGCAATGAAGTATTCTATTAAAATTAAAAATAACATTACGAAATGAATGAGTGGTTGTATTCTAATCGTACAAAACAAAATTTAAGAAAAAAAAAAAAGATACAAATCTTTTTAGCATCATACTCAGGGCCATAGTGTGTGAGAAGACTAATAGGACGGTTTTCGCAATGCCCTTCTTTCATCCCCACCATAGCCGATAGAGCAATGGCCATTGAGGCACCACGGAATATATATCGTAAATTTTAACCATGACCTGAGAAATCCATTGGTCCTCACCGGAGATCGAACCAGATACCCTCAGGTCGACAGTCGAGCGCTTTCCCGCACGACCTTCCGTCCCCTCAATGCCGCAGTAGAAGGGTTCTTCCTTAAAGTGTCCACATACCGCTGCGATTTTTCCAATCAACTGAAAACTGTGTGAAGTCACTAACCAATCTTTAAATAGCAAAAGACAGGCGCGAAGTCTGTTGTGCGTGTCAGCGTTTTTCCCAAAAAAAAAAAAACGCAGCTAGACTGGTTCACGTCGCAACTTCTGCAAAAAATGCATTGTAAACAATCCTACTAATAAAGTGCTTATCTTGTCGTCCGTGTGGTATAGGAAAGCCATCGCGATATATATAATCTATGACGTCATTTCCCGATGTTACAATTTTTTTGCAGAATGGGAACGCCGTCGCTATAAATAAAAATCCTCTATGACGTCATTTCCCGATGTACATTTTTAAAATTTGTTTTACTAATAAAATCGAATTGAACTTGCGCGGGGGTGCTGTATCTGCTGTATCTTGCCACATCAACTTGCCTTTGTGCTGCAGAATGGCATAATAAAGTAGTTATTTTTTACTTTTCAGTTCATTTGTATAAAAGCTTTTTTTAATGCTTCGTTTTGATTTTAATATTAAGAGAATTAGGGGTAAAACGTGACGGGTGACATAAATTAGCACTCATATCTTTACCTAATGGTGTTTAGTTTGGTTTGGTTGGTAGGTATGCTTTGGTTGATTTGGTTGGTTTGGTTGGTTTATCGGTTGGTTGGTTTGGTTAGCTGGTTTTGCTGTTTGGTTTGGTTGGTTAGCGTTGACGGGTAAAATGTCATTTGTGACGGGTTTGGCTTGGTTGGGTTGGTTGGCTCAGTTGGTTTTTTTGGTTGATTGGTTAGCTGGTTTGATTGGTTGGTTTGGTTGGTTGTTTGTTTTGTTTGCTAAAACGGGTAAAACGTAATTTGTGACTATGAAATGTAGGTCATTTCTGCACATTAGGAAGGTGGCATAAATCAGCACCTAATTAACCGTATTTAAAAATTCAGCAGTTAAATTGATTAGGAAGGGGTTTCACATTATACCTAGATTTCCCGGGCAACGCCGGGCTTAATATCTAGTACAATATAAATGCCTTGACGACAGCTATTCGATTACTAAAACAATGAAATTTTATAAAATGCTTCATTTATTGTGAAAAAAAATATTCAAATTATTCAAATTTAAAGAAAAAGTGAATTATATCGTGCTAAAAAATATTGAAACATTTTAGTTTTAGTTTTAATGTTTATATGAAGATGGAAATAGCAGAATGGCATCTCAAGTTTGCATTGGTTTATAAATGTGATGAGTTTTGAAGCTTTTTTTTTTAAAAGTCTGGTGTGCTGTTTATAAACTTTACCTACAAAAGCAAGGGAAATTCTTTTAACAAAATAAAGTAAGAAAAAATAAAACTACTGAATTTCAAGGTTTTGTTATTAATATATATACACCACTTATTAATTTACATGAACTACACAAACAAAAACAAGTTAGACTATATAAAAACATGACCGCCAGAAACAAATTAAATAATTGATACACATTGACGCTCTCCCTTTTAGTCCATAAAATTTATATAAGAGTATGTATAATCTGAATTTTTTTTTATCAAAGTATTTTTAAAAAGTTTCTTTTACATTTTTTTAAATACACTATATTACAAATATTGAAAAAAAAAGCATCTTTTCTTTTTGTTGTTAATCTAAATGTGTTTTGTCCCAAATTATAAAGATTCAATTGATAATTCATTTATTTTTACTTTGATATGTTGTCATTAAAAACATTATATCATATGTTAGTTCTAAGCACTTTAAGAATATGGTTTAAAAGAATTCTTTGAAAAAAAATGCTGGTCAGAAGTCTGTATAGTGTCAATAATAAAATATCTTATGACATTAGAAATTAAACACTTTTAATGAACAAATGCGAAATTTGAATTTTATAATGTACTTTTGATAATGACCAAATAATGATCAAAAAAAGCGTAAAAAATTTTTTTATGAAAAAAAAAAGTATTTTTGTAATTCAAAAAGCTTTTAATTCCTAATAAAAAGAAACACTCATGAACTAGCACAACACACTTGGTTTATATCTGGCATAAATGTGGTGAAATTACTCAAAAAATGAAGTTTGATTCCGAGGCAAATTTAGTTCACATTCCAAGAAAAACTTAATTTAGCTCTTAGTGGTTTTAGAGCTGATTGTAGCTCTTCGTTGATCAGACTTTGTATATTGAAATATATATTAAATTAATGTTATCTTAAGTTATTTGGTTGTTAAAAGTACAGCATTTCTATAATTTGATACTATAATGTTTGCTATACCCTTTAGGTACTCGATATGGAATTTATAATCAATTAGTATCAATTCAAACGCATGATTCTTGCATTATTTATCGCTTTTCGAGATGTTATGATCTACAAGTATGGTAAACTCATTACCAAGTAAATACTATTGTAGTTTTAGTACTGATCAGACGCTTCTAATTCAATAACAGATTAGTTTTTCTGAACGATTTAGTTTACTGCTAATAAATTTCACTGGTCAGTTCTGACCTTCAAATTCAATCATCATGCAAGCCCCAAATCCTTTCTTTGAAGTGTATGTAGCGATTATTATTAGACTGTTTAAATCAAATGGTACAATTATTTGTTCTTCTTTCAATTTATATTTGATATCTTTGAGTGCCTTCTATTAAAGTGCTATCCATATGATATTGGTGGGTTGAGTTTTCTTGGCTAACATTTTCAGAGTTTCCTGTATCAGAGAAAAATTGTTAAAAATTCTCTATAAAAAATACAGTCCCGACATTGCTATCACTTCTTTCTTTGTAGTAGGTACTTTGATGCTGAAGACATTTCTTTTATTTCTTCATGCATGAAATTGTGTTTGACCTCAGCACTTATAATACTTGCACAGTCTTGTTCTATTTGATCAGTAACTTGAACTTAATGTATTGGAAACTTTCTTTCAGCTTACTTCTCAGTAGAATTATTTCTGACCTGTTTCTATTTTAATGTAAGTAAAGTTTTTCTGACCTATGGTGTCCTAGTTCTTTCTATCTCCAGTAACAGTTTCTAGTGATGTGACCCTTTGTTTTGCAATAATAACATATTCTTTTTTCAGAATAAATAAATTGTTTTTTTTAAATTTCTTTTGTATCTTGGCTTGTTTCTATCATTCTATGGTTTGTATGTATCAAACCTTGGTTTGTAACTATCTATAGATGCATAAATGTCTGATTGGCATATTTCTTCATTAGGACAGCTATCTTTATAATAACTCACAACCTTTATGATATTTTTGACGGTTTTTACATTCTTCTGTTTAATGAAGGAAGACACCTGTCTGTCATTTTAAAAATAGCAGTGAGATTACTGATGTCAACTTCTGCCATTATATGCTATGCTTTCAACCCACTCATCATTAAATCAATGAACTGTTGAGATTTTATCTGTTAGACATTTTTAGTTCATGAATTCTGTGACGATAATGTTCTTCCTGTTTGATTAAAATATTTCAGAAACTTCATCCTTATTTCTTCACAACTCAATTCAGCATAGTTATGCATGGTCATGATTGCCTTTCTTGCATCATCTTTAACTACTAGCTTGAAATTTTCCGACTTCCAGTGACTGATCGGAAATTTTTGAAACTGACACTGATGTTTTAAGAATTGTAAACATATGTCAATATCTTCTGTTTTACTATTAAAAGGTTACATTATCAATTGAATCGAGTTCTTTCAATTAGATTCATATATTACTATTGTTTTAACATCTTCAGTTGCAGCTATTATTGCTAATTTTAATTCGTTATTTCTTTTTAATTATCTTTTCTTGTAATTACTTTTTAATTCTCTCTCTTTTATTCTCATTTTTTTTCTTTAACCTCAGTTTCTTTTTTGTCTATATATTCTAGTAATTTTTCCCCTTTCAGACCTGTATCTTCTCCTTTTATTTTGTATTGTCACCAATTTTCTTCTGTGGTTTCAATTTTGATACTAGCCATTATTATGTTAAGAAATATAAAGGTTTTGATGAGCTTAATTGATCCGCCTTAAATACGTGATGTTCAGGAACAACTTTTACGGAGTCTCATAACAAATGTTTCTTTTTGTATTCACTTTCGAGAGTTATCTCATCATACTAATTGTAGGCTTACTTGTACCTATAGCTCATGAATACATTTGCAATATTATACAACAAATTATGGGCTTACCTGTGTTTACAGTTGATGGCCACAAATGATTACATAGCTACATAACAAATATAAGTCTAAAATGTAATTTTTACCATTCAGCCTCTGTTAATTCTTCAATTACTTTGAACTTTTTCTTTCTTTATCTTTGGAGAAGTGTATGTGATTTTTCGCTGTGCCGTAGTCACTTCGTAAACGTATTTTTTCATTTAAATAATTGCTTCTATCACTTCAGAGTATCACGTCAATTTACTGACTAACTCCAATGAATGTAATGAATTTTTTCGCTGCCAACATAATAATAAGACTATTATGTTGTATCCAACTTACGTTCCGAAAAATGACACGACACAGATCCTTATAAGGATAACAAATTCACTATAATACATGTTATTTACAGATGAGAGTCAACAAGATATTATCAATATAAACATCATCTTGCATCAACTAAAACATCAATCTCTGCGTGTCTACTATGTATCACTGTAAATATACAACTGGAAGGGTGCGCAAGCAAACCAGTGGAGACCAGATCAAAATAGATATTTCAGTAAAAATTACCAAGCAAGGCAATCACCAAACTATAATCCAAGCAGAAAGTATGATGAGAGCGGGCGTGATCCAGCCAGACGGAATAAACAAAACAACAACATTGTGACTATTTTTAATGACGGCCATTATCTCCGTTTTTTGGAGATAATAACATAGTAAATATGCAAAGCTCTCTTGCCATTTTTACAACATTAAGATTTCCATATGTCATCTTATAAGACAATGGAACACAATTCCAATCGCACATCATTCATGCACAGGCTGAAAATAGCGCAAACATTTTCAGCCAGATATAGGCCACAAGCTGATAGGGCTATTGAATAAGCAAACCAGATAATCAAGACAATGTTAAGAAAAAATATTGAAGTACATAATCAAGACTGGGATTGGTTGAGCTAGATGAAAGAGGGGATAAAAATCTGATTAAGTTAGCCAAGGATATGTCATTTAAATACAAAGATAAATCGAAATATTGTGCTTATCACACGGTGAAATAATATCTAGTGTTCCTGTAAGCAGGCTTGCGGAGCCGTGCCGAAGTCGGAGCCGTGGAGCTGCGGAGCCGCTAATTTTTGCCGGAGTCGGAGACGAAAAAATCTGGTGGCTCCAGCTCCCGAATGTTTTTTTTTTTACAGCATTTTTTTAGCTTTAAAATTCCAAATTTGTTTGATTGTTTGCCTCCTACAATTTGAAATGTTGTCATGTTTTACGAACTCCACAAAACAGTAACAGCATTTAAATGACAGCGTGCACGCACATCACCACAAGAAATCTTTATTGGGGATCGTTTTGTATTCGTTTTAAATCTTGTTTACCCGTCGACATTTTTTAAATTGCATATTTTGTTAAATATAAAGTTAAAACATTTCTATTTCATAGAATAATTGTATCAATCATTAAAAAGTAAATTTTTGCTACGATGACAAATAGAACGCGTCATTTCGTATATTATTTGACCGCCATTTGTAATAGACTAAAAACAAAATGGTCGATATCGGTATTTTACAATTTTATTATAAACAGACTAGCTGAAATAGAGTAGACAAATTTATAAGGCTTAATTTAAAGGGTTTCTGGGGGTAAAGATACTGCTTTAGCGAACACATTTTTTGTTTTGTTTTTTATGTTTGTTATTTGAATGAAATTGTTGTGACAAAATGAGCTCAAAAAAATTACTCAAGTTCACACACAGTCATTACCAAACATTGAGAACCTAGTAAATTATATGACCTTTGTAACTTCTACCTAAATTTCATCCAAAACTTTGCTACTAATCTTGACCCTTTGGTTAATTTAATAAAGGAGAAAATGAAAGCTAATGTAGAATGAAATATGACATGTCGAAAAGCACTAGAAATATAAAACTTGCCTTCCAAACATCACCATTGTTGTCCCCTACTGATCTTAGCCAGAGATGCATCAAAAACGTCACTGGGGGCTTGTGTAATTCAAAACTACGGAAATCTAAATAAACCAGTTATACCTTAGCAGAAAACTGACAGATACAGAGAAAAGATATTCAGCATTCGAACATGAATGCTTGGCATTGGTTTGTGCTGTTACAAAACTCAGCAAGTATCTAATGTGACAAGAATTTACAGTACTCATGTACCACAAACCCATAAAAAATAAAGACATTAAAAGGAGTAAACAGTGACATTCCAGATATTCTGTTAGATTAACTTAAAATAAATGACAATTATGATGCTTAATCAACCGCACGTGGATATATGGGGACCTTCCACTGAGGTGCAGGGAGGTTGTCATAGTGCTAGTACTTAAAAAAGGGAAAGAATGCAAAGGATGCGGAAATCTACAGACCTTTTCCTCTCACCTCGTGTGTAGGGAAGGTAGCGGAACGCATGGTAAAGAGAAGGCTGATGTGGTACCTAGAGGTAAAAGAGGCTCATAACCCCGAATCAAGGAGGCTTTAGGCGGGGGAAAAGTGCGATGGATCAGGTCACGCTTATTGTCAAAGAAATAGCCTACGGCTTTCAGAGATCTGAGTAACGGCGGTAGTTTTCCTAGACTTCAAACAGGCGTACGATTGAGTCTGGCGGCCATGACTTCTGTTGAAGCTGCAGTGCTGGGTGTCGCTGCTGAGATGTATGTCTGGTTACACAGTTTCCTCAACGAACGGACAATCATGACACACGTTGGGGACAGTGTGTCGAGGAAAAAGACCCTATAACAGGGTCTTCCACAGGGTTTCGCCCTAAGCTGTACGTTGTTCCTAGCTTTTATAAATAATCAGTCGCAATATCTGGAATGTAAAAGCCTACTATACGCTGACGATTTGGCAATCTGGAAAACTGGAAAGGGTGCCCCTGTTTTAGAGAGGGCGCTCCAAAAGGACTTGACTACGGTAGTCTGTTATACGAGAATGTGGGGCTTAGAGGTAGACTGCTCAAAGACGGCCTACTAGCTGTTCACATTTAACACAAGCATCCTAAAGGAACCTTTGAAGCTGGAAGTCGAGAAGTACCTGGGAGTCACACTAGACAAGAAGTTAACACTCTGCACATATCTGTCGGAGGCGCCCGTTGCGCTTCCGATAGACTAAATATTATCAAAAAAATGGCGAGGACGTCCTGGAGGGGGGGGGCTCGAGTAAATGTCCTGAGGACACTATACATTGGTGCAGTAAGGTACCAGATTGATTACAGCATGTTAATACAAGTCTATGGGTCTCGATCGTCACTAGAGACCCTGGATGTCGTACAAAACCTTGCTCTTCGGCTGATCACAGACACTTTACAAATGGTGCAAACAGCAGAAGTCGAGATCATGGCAAACGTGTCACCACTAGTGCATCGTAATGAGCGGGACATAAATACTGGTTTCGAGCGGTATAAGCGACAAGACGAGGCCTCTGTCAGAAGGAAGATGGTCGATGGCTGGGTAGAAGGGAAGCGGCCAACGATGAACTCTTTCATGTATCAAACTACGAGATTGTCACGCCTGATGCTAAAAATAGCCTCCAACGCTCCTCCTGGTAAAGCTACCTGGGATCCAATAATGTTTCGTCAGAATCGTTGTCAAGAAGGCCATATTCAATAGCTGCAGACGTATAAGTACTGCAAACATTTTAATCACCATTGCTTTTTAAAACCGTCAAAAGATCTTGAAATAATTTAGCACTTTTAATGTGCAGCAAAAGAACTCTTAAATAAAATCTTTCTTCATCTCGTGATCCAACAGTTACCATTCTCCAAATACATTTTCCCCCATCATTTTTTCTTTGTCTATATATACCTTGCTTTTTGGCAAACTCAAAATAATTTGGAATAAATAAATACGGAGTCCGTCTGGACTGAACCGTAGCCAGTGCGTTAAATAAAACTGGCTCTAGTATAGAGATATACTAAACGTTATATAATTTACGAAAAACGCCAAAGACATGACATGAATCCTCTACAGATTTGCACGGCTGCATTGTCTTTGTCATATATAAATAAATACTTACTTGTCATTCACTGTTCGTGTTAGTATAATAATAACTACTAACTATGATTATGCAGTGGCGTAGCTGGGGCGGGCTGTAAGGGGGCGGACCGCCCCGGGCGATAGCTTATGGAGGGTGACACTATGTCTCCTCCAACAAAATTTTTCAGCCAGGCTAAAGTGCGAAAATAGTCTGAAAATAGAATTGTTATAAAAACCCAACCAACACAGGAAATGTGACCAGACGTTTCGCATACAGATCAATTGTCAACCGTAATTAGATATGTACACATCAGCGGTGGTAAAGTTGAAGTGCGGGAGTCATTCCTTGGATTTTTTCATCTGAAAGGTAAAACAGCTACTGCATTGACTGACGATAGCCTTGAGAAACTAGAAAATGAAGGATTGGATATTCAGTTATGTCGCGTTCAAGAGTACGATAATGCAGCAAGCATGGCTGGAATCCACGGTGGTGTGCAACAAAAGATCAAAGACATTAATCCGAAGGCAATTTTTGTACCTTGTTTCAAACATTATTTGAACCTTTGTGGCTAACTTTCGTTTGCTAATAATCCGTCTTGTGTAAAGTTTTTTGGAAGTCTTGAGGCACTGTACACATTTTTTGCTCTGTCAGCCGATCGCTGGGATGTACTAGTGAAATACACAGGTCTAACAGTGAAGAGACTGTCCACAACTCGCTGGAGTGCACATGCTGATGTAGTGAAGCAAGTGATACAGAAGTTGAACCAGTTTGTGGAAGCCATTGAAGCTCTGTGTGATGTAGAAGAAAGTGTCGAGACAAGAGGCGCTGCGCACAGCAATATGCGACTTTTCTTTCATTTCGTTCTTGTTTTTCTGGGGTGACATTTTACAAGAAGACGACTTAGCATAGAAGTACATGCAAACACCAGGTATTACTGTGTATATGGTTGCAACTAAACTAAGGGATCTCAAGGTGTTTGTGGAAGAGCCTCGTACGAAGGTTGTTGACAATGCCGTCCAGCAGACAATTGCGAAATGTAAAGAACTTGATATCCCTACAGAGAAGAGATTCATGAGAAAGAGAAGATTACCAGGAGAGGAGGAAAGAGATTCTGGATTGTCATTGCAGCAGAAGACCAAGAGAACAATGTTAGAGTGTCTAGATTGTTTTCATGTGGAGTTAAGAGAAAGGCAGTGTATGACATTTTGCTGACTTTTTCTGCCTTTCAGCCTGAACATATTATTTGTGCCAACGACGAAGAAATACAGTTGTCTGTAACCAAGCTCACAACTGTGTATGATGAGCTGAAGAAGACCTTTGTCTAGAAATTCCACGTTTAAGGCGACACGTAAAAGCAGCGGAAATAATCTTGGAGGAAGCCAAGCACTTGATTGTACTGCAATTCCTACGGTTTATCATCAAGTGGGACATTTTTTAATCATTGCCATATCTTATGCTGACTCTAAGCTTCTTTCTGACTATATGTATTTCTATGGCATCGTGTGAAAGAATTTTCTCCAAAATGAAACTTATCAAACATTACCTCCGGTCAACCACGAGACAGTCGAGATTTTGAGATTGTCGGATCTGGCTGTTCTGTCCATTGAACGCGAGCTTACAAGACAAATAGATTTTGACGATGTCATTGACATGTTTGCCACAATGAAAACAAGAAGACATTCCTTCTAGGACTATCGTGTCGAAGGACATTCTTTTGGGCTGTGCATTGTCGTGTTTTCCATTCAGATGTTCTGAAAGTGAACAGTTTCATTTTTAAAATCTTCGGATTTAAACTATTTTTTGGTGGTATTGGATTCGCATTTTGTCTTGGATCATACATGTAAGCAGTAACGTACCCGTCAGTGGAGTAAAGTAGAGCCTAGAGGTATGTATGAAAATTTAGCTACACCTAACCCTTCAGCAAAGGGTCGTTTGGGGTCAATGGGGTGACATTTGAATGGGCCGCCCTGGGTGACGTTTACTCTTGCTACGCCACTGTGATGATGTTATTGTTAACAACAGCGTTGTGCGAAATGCAGCTAAAATCATTCTGGTAATATGAAGGTCATGAATTTACCTTATTAATTTATCAAAGTGGTCATAAAGTTTTACCTTTTTACGCCCCCATCGCTTTTAAAAAAAAATTTTAACTGTTTTAAGCAAGATGCATATGATCTCGACTGATGAAGAGGCCACCATATTGTTTGGCTTATTTTACTTTTTTGAATAGCCTCCCTTAGGTTTGATCGGTAGGCTAGGTTATTTTTGGTTTCGGACAGATCCGATAATTTCAAGATTTTATTACAATTTAAAGATGTAATATGTTGTAAAAGTACAAAAAAACAAATAAAAAATATTTTAATAGAATTATTTCACATTTCGGCATTAGGCTTTCACGTTTAAAAACCGCAGAATCAATTCAAAACTTTAGATTTTTCAATAAGAAAAATCGAATCAAGACTCGGGCAAGACGCCATTTTGAATTCTTGTTTTCCGCTTTCGATTAAACACAGAATGGAAATGAATATTATGTATATAGATTGTTATAGCAAATATTGATAGGCTAATATTATTCAATCAAACACAGTTAATGCAAACAATATTTATAATGGTAAACGTTATTAAGGTAAATATTGTTACCGTTTATTCAACAAATGAAAATTGTTGAAGTCATATGTCACAGAGAAGTCTTTCGAAATCATTAATCTTTTTCTCTTGACAGTTTTGATACTTCTGAACCTTGAGTGAAAAATAGGTCAAATTATGTCCCTGCATTAACATTAAACACTCATTAAAACAAATTTATATATATATATATATATATATATATATATATATATATATATATATATATGAATATACGACTGGATAGTTACTTACATACAATAAACAATGGGCCACATAGTAAGTTAGAAAAAAGTATTAGCACCTATATTAAATGCATTAAGTAGATATATGTAAATATATGTACGATGTTTAATGTTTATTACTAGGATCAAAAAACATAAGCCATTCGAGTTTCTTTAATGATATTTTTAATGACATAACTAACAATTTTTAAAACCTAAACCTAAGACCCAAGAAGTACCGTGCAACGTTGTGCTTACGAAATTTTTAACTTCTGGTATCTCCTGATAATGTTTATTCAGAATGTAAAAATCGTACATTGCCTATTATACTTTGTTTGTCATATATTATCATCCATTTTTACCAATTATAATTAATATTTTGTAACACCCAAGAAATAGCTGGTTATATTTTTGTCAATTATTTAACACCTACAAAATGCATGATAATATTTTTTTTTACTAAGCAAACTTTCAGATAATTTTTATTGGAAAACATTAGAAGAAAGTTGTCTACTGCTAATCGACTTTTGTTTTTAAGCTTTTTTACTTCATGTGGCCAAGGTCTACTAAATGAGACAAATTGTTTTACATGTAATTATAGGGGAACTTTTCAATTTCGGCTGCGGAAAAATCACGACCTTGTTCCAGTAAAATCTTTTCTAAAAATGGACAAGTGAATATTATGAAACGTAACCTTACAGTGCCCTCCGGTGGGCGATATCGTTTTGTAATAATTGGTAAAAGTCGTCCCATACATGGATGTCAAAACTAATAAAACATTTGCATATTATTATTGCAGCTACTCAGCCTTCGCTTAACGCACACGCACATCAGACACCATAAAAGGTAGGCCCTATTAGTTGATTAAGACAGTAGGGCGGTGGTCATGGAAGTCGGAATCCACAAAGGATTGTGTAGCTACTCACATGCCGAATCAACCAGCCCTGAAAATGGATTGAGCGTCAGACGGGAAATACCGACCCCAAATCGTAATGTCGAGCCTAGACGTTGTACTGGGAATTTAAACTTCAGTACCTCACTGCAGCCCAGGGGGGAACACTGGGTCTCCCCGATTTGGGAGACTCCCTTGCTCTTGGAAACAGTGGCTAAAGCTGGAGAGCCCTCTTTAGGAAACTGGCAAAAATGGCACGACTGGTCCCCCCGCTCAGTGGTAAACAAGTCCTTAAGGATACTGCTAGGGCAGGTGTCGGAAACCTTTTGAGATGGAAGAGCCAAAAGTTATGATTTACAATTTTCTCAGTTTTAAAAGTTTTTTTCAATATTATGGTATTTGATTAGGAATAGGTATATAAAATAATATCATTATAATTATTTGAGCATTGATCTGGAAGGCCTTAATTAGACATCGAAAGAGCCGCAGGTTGTAGACCCCTGTGCTAGGCACCCCGACGCAGGACGCGCAAGGAAAGTTAGCCTTGTTACTAAAAACTGGCATAGCACTATGCTAGGCCGTCGAAGGCAGATCGGGTTTTTGAAAAGAATGTTAAGCAAGTCCACTCTAATTCCATGAGATTACTTTCCACTTGTCCATACATGTCTGCTTATCTGTCAGACAACACAACCCGCCTCCCACTACAGGGCACCCAAAAACAATATGAGTAGGAAAACGAAAACGAATAAGGCGGGCCTGGGCAGCACCCAAACATGCCTCGATTGATGGTTAGGGGGCGTTATGTCTACCATCGGAAAATAGTCGACTACTTGCACCGGTACATAGACACTGGCTGAAAGGTCTGATATCGTAAAAATGGCACTATTTTCCCAACCCAAGAATCACGAAGTGTTGAGGCTGTTCCCCGTCATACTTGTACCAAACGTGGACAGGGCGAACTCGCTAACCTTCGCCTAAAGTGGTTGATGTAGGTCAGACCCAGCCCATGGGAAATGCTGAATGCTTTGTTGCCTGGCAGACGCCAGTCGAAAGTGACCGTTGAACTGCGCTACGAAAGCTGAGGTAGATTCGACCCGGTCATGGCTAATGCTGAATGCTCTGTAAGCAAGCCACCGGCCAGAACGATTAGGTGAAGACAGGGAGACGGAAAACCCCCAAAGGCTGTGGCAGGTCGCGCACAGTATACGTCAAACGCTTATTGCTCTGTCGGATAAATCCAAACGTTACGACCAGCAGGGCACTGCCTACGGGTGACGCCGAAAACAATACCTTTCGTTTGGTGCCCGGCAATGTGGCTGAAAAGCGAAGACTCGGAAAGTGGTATGGTAACGATCAATTAAAGGTAGTCCGTCTGATTGTCAGTGGGTTAGTCCCCAAGAGCCTAGAAGTCTCAAAACTTTTGGACGAGAACGATGAGGAAGTTGGAAATTTACAAGAATGCATTCTTGGTAAGGGGACATTTTTTATCATGGGCTATTCCTGTTTCCGGTTTGGTTGTAAGAGCTGCAGGGTATTGGTGACCCAGGTGAGAAATACGCTAAATACTCATCCGAGCAGTGCCCATGCCTCGCACGGAAAAACAGATAAGCTCGCGATGTATGTCTACAATGATGGAATGAAGTAGCATTGTGTTAACGTGACCCCCCTCCCCGATGGAATGAAGTAGCATTGTGTAAACGTGAACCCCCCCCCCCAAAGTTGGAGCTCAGCATAAATATATCTGAGGATACTTTGCTTGCCACTACTTCACTAGTGTATGTTGTGATTTCAAATCCATGTCACCTGCCTGCGGTTACGCACGTACCGATGCTACTGGGCACATAATTAAGGAGATTTGAAATATTACAAGCTTAGTTATGCTGCAGAATTATTATTCTGTTCCCTAGTTGTTTCACGGTAGTAATTGGAGCGAACCGAGACCAGATTTAACCCTGGTATCAGATGACTTGGCCTGTGCCGACTATTTCAGAGGGCTAGATTAAGTCGCAAGCAATCGTAGACCCGCTATCGTCTCGGTGGATTTCTCTCCACCCGAGAAAAAACACAGGTGCCACGCGCCGAAGTGCTTAACAAGCACTTTGCATTGGTCAGCAAGTCAAGCAATAGCAGTGCTCTGTCTAAGACACTTGACAAAGTCCGACAGGTCAA
The DNA here is from genome assembly GCA_021962125.1 of Bulinus truncatus. Lineage (NCBI taxonomy): Eukaryota > Metazoa > Mollusca > Gastropoda > Planorbidae > Bulinus > Bulinus truncatus. Next base: position 5,635,923 of record JAGDYQ010000056.1, read on the forward strand.
AGAGAAGGCTGAGTTTATTTCGGAGAACCATGACACGTTCAGAACCTATTCTCTGTCAGTGAATTGGCATGTGCAGTCAGGAAGTGTCGCATGAGGAAGGCCCAAGGCAGTGACCAGACCAGCAATGAAATGATCATAAAACTCGGGGCGAAGGGAAAAGAAAAGCTCCTCCAGTTTATCAACCGCACAAGGATAGCGGGGGATCTCCCTAAAAGATAGGAGGCTGTCATAGTGCCGGTACTAAAGAAGGGCAAAAATGCGGAGAGCTACAGGCTGATTTCCCAAACGTGGTAGCAGAACGAATGGTAAACAGAAGGTACCTAGAGGAAATAGGGCTCATATCCCCCATAACCCCGAAGCAAGGTGGATTAAGAAGGGGAAGAGTTCGGTGATCAGGTCACACTCCTAGCGCAAGAAATAGCCGACGGCTTCAAGAGAGCTGAGTCAACGGCTACAGTTCTCCAAGATTTAAACAGGCCTACGATAGTATCCATCGGCCGGGTATTTGTTGAAGTTAAAGCGGTAAGGTGTTGCCGCTGAAATGTACAACTGGTTACAATGTTCCCTCACCAATCAGACAAATACGTAACGTGATTTGGAAAGCGTGTCGAGGAAAAATACACTCGAACAGGGTCTCCCATAGGGTTCCACCCTGAGTTGTACATTGTTTCTAGCTTTCATAAATAATCTGCCGCAGTATCTCGGATGTATAAGCGTACTTTAAGTTACGATTTGGCAATCTGAATGATTGGAAAGAGTGCCACTGTCCTTGAGAGGACACTCCAGAAGGACCTAGAAATACCTCTCTTGTATTTAGAGCACAAGACCTAGTCTTTTATAGCTCTGGAAATAAATGTATCTGTGTCTCTCAACTCCTGGAGAGTACCGTATAGGTTCAAGACCTTTGTGTTACCCAGTGGGTCCCGCCTGAACTCCTGCAGGGCTGGACAGTGAAATAAAACATGACTGACACCTTCTTCAACCTCACCGCAGCGTCTACAACGGGGATCGTGCGTGTCCCTTATGCGCGCCAGGTATGTGCCGACTGCACAGTGACCAGTTCTAAACTGTGCTATGAGGGCCTGCTCATGCCGCCGGAGCTGCCACCACGGATCGGCTTTATTGGGTTTGGGCATATTTTTGAAAATCTCACGTCCCGCACTGCCTTCTTCCCAGCGTTTGTACCAGATATCACGTTCGGCCTCTCGGATCAAAATACGCGCGTTTTCGAAGGAGCATGCCTCTCCCTCTTCATTGAGCATCGCGGCGAGTTTGGCGATTTTGTCTGCCTTCTCGTTTCCGAACACTCCCGCGTGACCTGGGATCCATTGTAGCCAAACTGGAAGCCCGAAGTATTGCATGAGATTCTGGAGGGCCCGTGTCATTTCCTCCAGTCTCTCCGGTCTCGGTCCGTCTCCACTGATGGCCTGGACTACTGAGAGGCTCTCTGTCAGAAAGACCACCCCCGTTGACGAGGCTGATTCCTCCCTTAGACGCACCACAACCTTTGCGGTTCCTCCCTGTATTGCTCTGATCTCCGACTCAAAAACACAGAGATTGGCACATGGACCGTATGCGATGTCGCGTTTTCGCACGCTGGGCTCAGGATACTTGATGTACGCACCGTGTACCCCGCACGTCTGTCGTCGCCTTCACCTTGTACACTTCCGTCGGTGTAGACTCTAATCGTGCCTTCAGGGTAGGACGCAATGGTCTCCTTTGCCGCAGCGAGAAGTACCAGGGGGTCACTGTGCTTTCCCACGGATGCATCTATCAAGTCCGGGCGCACCTCTGGCAGACGGCGAGCTAGGCCAGGAGGGTCATCTGGGGTCAACTTTAGCCGGAGGCGGTTTGTGGGGAGCTGGACCTCACTGTTCAGCCTCTGTGCCACGTGCATAAAGGACGGTTGTTTGATCCGTTTCCGCGCCGTCCATCCGTCCACCATTTTCCTCAAAGGACAATGTCCCTCCAGCCGCTTGAACCTCTCGTATGAGGTCCTCACGGCACGCTCTCGTCTTGGGCCCAAGGGTGGCACGTTTGCCTTGATTTCCGCCGCCGATATCGGTGTTGTTCGATACACACCAGTGATGAGCCTGAGGGCTTGGTTTTGTACAATATCCAGGCACCCTAGAGACGTTCGGGATGCAAGGACCTGCACTGGCAGGCTGTAGTCCATTTGAGAGCGCACTGCACCCGTGTACAGAGTTCTCAACACGTCCGCCCGTGATCCCCACGTCGTGCTAGCCAACTTTTTCACCATATTCAGCTTGTCCGAGGCCTTCCTTTTTACTTCTTGTACGTGCTGGTACATAGTAAGCTTTCGGTCTAGCGTAACTCCCAAGTACTTCGGCTCATTGTCCTTTTCCAGTTCCTTTCCGTCAACTTTTAGCGAGATGGGCACCTTAAGCGCGTCTATCTCCAGTGTGAAGAGCTGATAAACCGTTTTCTCACAGTTCACCTGCATTCCCCACAGCTTAGAATAACAGCCAACTGTAGTCAGGTCGGATTGAATTGCGCCCGAGAGCAAGGCCACATTCCTACCCGTTTTCCAGAATACTAGGTCATTGGCGTATAGCAGGTTCTCGCAGCCTAGACTCTTAGACAGGTCGTTTATGTACGCAAGAATAAGTGTGCAACTCAATGCTGACCCCTGGGGGAGTCCTTGCTCTAGTGTGAGTTTCCTCGACACGGCCGCTCCATACCGTGTGCTTACAGTGCGATTGCTGTGGAAGCTTTTGAGGCAGCCATACATCTTAGAGGTGACACCAAGCCTCAGTAGTTTCAAAAACAGACCTCGTCTCCACACCCGATCGTATGCTTGCTTCAAGTCTAGGAACACCGCTAATGTTGTCTCCGTTCTTTGGAAACCGTCAGCTATTTTCTGCTTGAGCAGGGTAACCTGGTCCATCGCGCTCTTCCCCGGCCGGAAACCACCCTGGCCAGGACTTAGGAGATTTCGGTTCTCGAGGTACTACATCAGCCTTTTGTTTACCATCCTTTCTGCCGTTTTTCCGACGCATGATGTCAGTGAGATCGGCCTATAGCTTTCAACCTTTTTGGGATCTTTGCCTTTCTTTAGAATCGGAACAATTATTGCCGCCTTCCACTTGCTAGGGAGCTCCCCAGTCACCCACGTGCGGTTGATGAACTGGAGTAACCGAACCTTGCACAAGGGTCCCAGGTGACTTAACATCTTGTTACTGATTAAGTCCGCGCCTGGTGCTTTCCTATTTTTGCTCTGTCGGATAGCGTGGTCTAGCTTAGTGAGGGTTGGGGGTACCGTGAACGTGTCCGCCTGTGACTCATCGACCGGTTTTTCTCTTCTGCCTTACGGATTTTGTCCAAGGCTTGGGACGCTCGTGACTTTTTGTCGGCCTTCGAAACCCCCGCAAAATGCCTGTTGAGCAGAGCAGCTCGTTTGTCATCGCTGACAACCAGACCGTGATCTGTCTGCAGAGGAGTCGGGTTCCGGGCTGTTCCGGCACCTGTAAGGTTTCTCAATAGTCTCCACGCCTTTCTGACATCCGCCATATCCAACTTTTCACACGTTTCCGTCCATTTCCGCCTCTTCTCATCAGCGGACGCCCTTCTGACTGCCTCGGTAGCCCGATTATATTATCGGCGTGCCTCCTGGGATTTCTCCTTGGCTGCTCGCTTTCGGGCCAACTTCCGTTTCCGGACGAGTCGGTCTAGAGCTGAAGTCCAGAATGGTCAGTACTTGTGCTTCGTATTAGGTCTGGGGATACTCCGTTTCGCAGCACCTAAGATCGCACTTGCGATTTTCACGTATACCTCGTCAACCGTGCCAACGTCCGTCTCGATCTCCCCCAGCGCCTGGTCCGTGTAGGCACTGAAACGATCCCAGTTGGCTTTGTCGTACACCCAGGTGGTTTTTGTGTTACTGGGTTTTGTGGTGTGTCTACTCATGTTCACCACTACGAGGACTGGCTCATGGTCAGAGCCCACATCGCCGAGCATCTCGACCGTCGCGTTGGACTCGATGTCCGCGGATATCAGTGTTAGGTCCGGTCTCGTTTCGGCACCGTTACCGGAATGGAGGAGAGTGGGTTTGGAATTGCTATCTTGCATTCGGATGAGGTTTGAGCTGTTGCACAACTCCTCGACCTCATGACCTGCCGCGTCGGTCTGTTCGTATCCCCACGCTGGGGATGCTGCGTTGAAATCTCCGCCGATAATCGTGTTACTGAGAATAGGGTTGGGAACCCCATCGTTAGCCTTGTCTTTGGAGGGTTGTACACGTTAGTCCAGGTGTACCTCCTCCCCCCCTTGACGACCTCGACAGTCAGGGCATCGGTTTCTCCGCGGGTAGCAGCAGTTTTCTCCCCCAAAAGAGCGGTCAGGGGATTTCTGACGTAGGTGACTAACCCACGGCAGTTTGTGCAGGCACACTGGTAGGCCGAGAATCCCATCAATGACTTGGGCCGTTTTCCTTCCAATCGACACTCCTGTAGCATAGCCACATCAACATCGTGTTCATTTAACAGTTTCTGAACTTCGAGGCTTTTGCAAGCCAGACCGTTGACATTCAGGTGGACTACCCTGAAGGTATCGTTGCCACTTTCCTTAGTGCTTTTGGCACTCTTCTTTCCTTTGCTAACTGACAGGGGAGTTGGCCCACCTTCGTGAAAAAGTTCGTGATCTTTGCCGTAGTCGTAGACGTTTCCGAGTTCGTAGCCGATGGGGGAGCAGCCGATTTTTCGGACCCCGGTCTCCCCCTTATCCGGGGAACGGGGATTACATATGCTAATTTTTCGAGGCCGTCACTGCCTCCCGAATACCGACACGCGGGGCCTGTTAGGGTCTGCCCATACCCGGGTTTATTTGAATTTGGTGTGTTTGTCATGGTTTATTTATGCCCCAACGGGGGGCGGACTGGGTGGGTCTGCCGTGCTGGCTTTGGTTCGGGCAGCTCTGGTGCTGCCGCGGACTGCCGGGAGGCGCAGACTATGAGGCCCGATCCGAGGAACACCAGGTCTTGGTCCGTCATATGCTACCTTTATTTCGTCTCAGTTTAAAAGTTACAGGCTTTGTAAGAGAGAAGGTTGGTATGGCTTTTTTCTCAAAGGCCCGATCTGCCGTCGCGGGGCAGGTTATGCAATGCGTGCGTGCGGAAACAGTATCGACCACATCGGGCTCTCACTTCTTCCCATATATCGCTGTGCTAGCGGGGACTCTCCTAGAGGCGTTTGGTGAATCCATGTTAAGGTGCCACGGGCAGTTTCCTCGACCGTTGTTGGTCTCAAACGGACGTTTTTGTCTGTTTGGCCTTCTTTCGTGCACTCGTTCTTAGTGTGTAAGGGCCCCCTAGAGTCGTTCGGAGGTCCCCCGTAAGTTGCGTGTGTTATCGACCACTTTCACATTAATTCCGTATAGTGGTTTTTTATGGCCACCACGGGACTTAGACAAGCATCTTTGGTAACGGGTCTCCCTTTAGCGTGGGCTTTGGGATTCTCGGTCTCTAGAGCCTTCTGCCATTCCACGGTCTCAAACGAGCATAGAGCGCACGACCCCTCAGCCAGGGGGTGGTTTGGATAGCGGCGATTACCCTCGATCATGTGTTGGGATCAGCCAGTTATCTTTCGGGGTTTTGGTAGTCTTTATTGTCTTCTACCAGACATAAAGTCAGCCGGCCCCTAGGAATGACCTCAGTCTCCATAGGACCGGCCGGGTGTGGACCTCAGAGGCTCCAGACGAACAGCTACACGCTGAGCGCCACGCGTACTGTAAAGCTCCGGTGTGTTGGTCCACGTCAGAAACGATGTCACCATGTTACGTTTTTGCTAGCCCCCCGGGGGGGGCCTTACGAGACCAGTGGTCGAGCGGTGTTCACCGCATATATTTCTTACGAATTCATCAATTGTTAGTGCCATGATACGGACTCCGAGCCGACTCAGTCCCCCTATACTGGGAAGCCGATTGTGGTCGGCCACACACAGTCGTGGTTCGCGTTTCTTGCTGTATCGATGTTCAGTTGGTTGGCCGGGCAGGGGTATTCATGTATGTTATTCTGAACTCTCTCTTCCCCTGCCTCAGCATTTCCACCCGCGCCACGTGGAGGCCTGTATAAGGGTACTTTAAGTTACGATTTGGCAATCTGAATGATTGGAAAGAGTGCCACTGTCCTTGAGAGGACACTCCAGAAGGACCAGACTACGGTCGGCTTTTACAATAGGATGTGGAGCGTAGAGATAAACTGCTCTAAGACCGTTTACTCGCTGATCACGAGGGGCACGTGTAGAGAATTCAAGCAGTAAGCTAAGGGCCAGGATCAAGCTCAAGAATCAAAGCCAAAGTACCTGAGGGTCACACCAGACAGGACGTTAACTATCTCAGCAATTACACATTAATGTAAACAGCAACAGTATTTATTTCAAATTGTACTTGCATTATAGTCTATCAGAATAAGCAATAACATCATATAACTTGTTTAAAAAATCATTGTAATAACTATAACTATCTTTGTTATGGGTTTGTCCTCTTGGGAATTCCCAATGTAAACATTTTATTTGTTTCAACACATGCTGATTCAGGTGAGTTGCTAACATAACAAAGAACTAGTTTGTACATTAGGGGTATGACTAAAATATAACCCTATATCCACATATCATATTTGGTGGAGCCATGTCATCACGCCAGCACTCTTGTTCTGATTTCTTTAGTGATGCTCCAGCATTATCAAATGATGTTTTGAGTTGTTCATACTTTTCTGCTATTGTTGAAACAGATGAGTAGCTGATGTTTGGTGAAGTTGTTGATGTACTAAAATGATCATTCACGACATGTTTCAATATTGTATCTAGAATGTGGTGATTTCATACAATGTATACAGCGATTTGTAATCCAATATCTTGAAAGTGTTTCTGTAACAGTGTGGCTGCACCAACTCTTCTTCAAGTATTTGCTGAAGTTGTGTCAGAGACAATCAATTTTATTCATTTATGACAGTTTTCATTCGGGGAAAGTGGAGAAGAGTAGTATGGCAGGCTATGGTTCTAAATGAGATATAGAGCCAAAGAAAGAACGAAGAAGACAGTTTTTGCATTTGTGTCACGGGTTGTGACTAATTTGTCGAAACCATCCCCTTTATTACGACCCCTTTACATCACACGCCCCCCCCCCTTAATAATATCAGTAGATATAAGCTACGTGTAATAATATACGTTCCAGTTCTCCCGCCCACCACCCTTTCTACCCCACCCCCGTAATTGCGTCATACCATGAAAAGCCGCTTCCCGACGAGGGTTAAAGCATGGAAATGTTGATATAGCATCAGGAAGGACAACCAATATTTTAAAGAATACGTTTTAGGCTGACACACAATCAAGTGCTTAGCGTTAGTCTTCATGTTTAATAGCAGTTTTAGGCTGACACACTATCAATTGTTCGGCGTTAGTCTTCATGTTTAATGGCAGTTTTGTATATTTGGTACTTTTGAATTTATGAAATAAACACAAACACAATTAAAGTTTGAAAACTTTTAATAACAAATTATTTAATTTAAAATCTTTATTTTGTCAATTTAATTATTTTTCGTTTTTTCATTGGTTTTTCATGAACCGTTTCATTCAATCGCTTAACATAATTTTTAGACGAACAATTTAAAAATTTAACATAAATAAGTTCTTTTAAATTATGATTGAAATAAAAAAAATTTTCTTCAATCAGCAATGACTCATCAATTGTTACTCTATCAACAATTTTAACAAACAATTTTTTTTTATTTGTTTGTCCTAGAAATAGTTTCAGACTACTTGCTGATCTTTTCAATGAATTGAATACTTTCCAATTTAGTAGGCAAGTAGAGAAGGTGTACTCAGATGGCTTCAATAGCCCTCCTCTGTTGACATCGTTCAAAAAAACATCCAGCTTTTTCAATCTTAATTCGTCAATGTCTTTAAAATTTTTATCGACTAATATTTCTCTACAGCTTTTATTTTAAAAGTTATGTTATTATAGTATATATCAAAATGTATTTAATTGAAAGGGCTCTTTAACAATATATGTTTCAAAGTGATATTATTACGCAAGTATTTTATTATTTTTAAAATGTTTAGATGAAAAAAATATAAAAAAATAAATAAACTAAACAATCCACAAACACAAAGAAGAAAAAAAAATTCTTTATGATTCATGTCAATAAAAGTTACTTTTTATTAAACTACATTCAATTCTCTGTGTGTAGGATATTTTTGAAGACATTATAATCAGAAACAAAAGATATTTAAAAATTTCTAAAAATGATGTGTTTTAACAGAAAAAGGACCAAAAATCTGCTGGTATCAACATTGACCATACAACAAGAAAAATTCAAAAATATTATAAATCTAAGTTATAAAAACTAACATTCTAATGTCTATTGATAACAACAAAGCTCAATTTCAGTATGTTTTATAACTTTGCTAAAAATATTTTATACCAGCTTATGATAATTTTTCGTAGAACATTATATTTATTTATCAACTGGTCACTCTTATCTACACCCCCCATATATTTATTGTAATCCTGTATTATGGTTGGTTGGTCAACAGTAAGTTCCTAAAATTTCCCATTTACTTAGTCTGTCATTTAAATGTTCCAAATCCATTTGCATTATGCATAGTGGACATATCCGAAACAGTTTTATTGTCCCTCCATCGTACTGTCAATAACTCCCTTTCTAACCCATCTCATATCCCCTCTTTTATATTTTTCAAAGATTGGGGAATACCTTTACATGTCCTAAGAATAGTTCCACATGCTGCTACCCCTAAATTCCATAGATCTTTAGACAATTGTATAGTAGTATAAAAATTATCGACTAATAATTTATACCCCTCTTTAGCTAAAGATTTAATTAATTTCATTACCACCCCATATGCCAACCCAAAAGGCCCATTATCCTGTTTACCTCAATATAAATGAAAATCATAAGTATACATAGAAAGAGAATCAGCTAATACCCATAACTTCATTCACCACTTAGTCGGCTTAAACCTTATGTACTGCCTAAAAATATATCTACCTTTATTTCTTATCATTCTTTCATCTGTTGATATATCTTGGTAAGGCTGAAACAATTTTATACATTACAATCTAATAAAGTTAAAGAAAAAATGTACTTTACAAAACTTGTTGGTTTTGTCTTCAGTTTGAGGATTAGACACCTTTAGAAAGCTCATTAAAGATTTCAATCTATCACGAGACATAAAAGCTCTGGCCCAAAGTCCATTGTATAGTGATTTAGTAGACCAGAAGCGGTCAATGTTTTGTGCTTGAACAAGTCCAGCATACATGATAAGTCCACAGAATCTGTAGAATTCATCTGGTGTAAGATCAAACCAGCCTTGGTAAACACAAGGTTTTGTAGGTCCATAATGTCTGGCATTGCAGCATCATGGCTATTATTAGTCACAAATATGAATTACTAAGTCCAAAGTAAAATAAAGTTTTTAGAATGCCACTGCATTGCAGAATTTCCTAATGTCTTCCCTTGTTTTAGCTCCTCCGAGTTGTTGAATGCCTGGATCCCTCTATTAGGTAGAAAATTATTTGGTGGTTCTGGTAATGTGTCATTCAATTCATTCATATCATCATGGCATATGATCTGGGGGATAAACAAAATATGTAAAGAAAACCATAAATAAAAAAAAAAAATCAGCTTATTTATCGAGCTACAATTAATTATTTTATAATGATGAAAACAAAATATCATCAATACAGATATGTAAATATTATGTAAACTTCAGTTTTTTTTTGTGTTTACGAAAATCTGCTGATTGGCAATAACACAAAAATAAAACAGTAATGCTAGCGGCAAAGAACTAAATAAATAATATATATAATAAAATATAAATCTTTATACTTTTCTCTTTTTTTATAACTATTCCCACATTTTAAGCTCTAAAGAATAAATAAATGAATAAATAAATAAACATAAAGATCATAAAGACAAAGTCAAAGCATGTTGGTTCAATACTTACACATGTGAGTTTAGAAGTGTTGAAAACTTGAATTAAAACTAATATTTTCAGCTTCAAAGTCATCTGAAGAAATAATGAGCTCCCAAGTTTTATCTTTATCACTTGAATCAAATTTATTTTCCTCTAAATAATCAGAATCTGAGTCCATTTTAGTGTAGTCGAAGTGACTGACAAAACGTAAACAAATCAAAATGGCGTTCGGTGCCGGTCACCTGATAGCGTTGTTTTATTTACGAGAAATTGTGGTTAAAATAAAAAAGTTACAATTATTTTTTAGTAGAAAGTATTTAGAAAGCTTTTTTTTAAAATAAAAATATTATACTAGAAATAAAAAGTCACATTTTATTGTATGCCGTCTGTTGGGCTTTACTCCTTGCGTCAGCCTAAACCGTACACAGCTAGAATGAAATTTTGTTTGGTTGTCTATCCTGGTGTTATATCTAGATATCCATGGTTAAAGAAACTAACGAAAAGACGTTAAATTCCACTCGGGATTCTCCCTGACTCCTGTTCTCCGGTCGGCTATCTTCAAAGGGACAGAGACCCGCTCGATGGTCAGTTACTCTCGTCTTTTGTAGGTATGACGTACCTCCACCTCCACCCCCCCCCCCATCTAGGCTCCACCTCCTGATTTGACAGAAAAAGATGTTAGATGATTGGTCAGGAGGTCACGCAAGAAAGGGTATGTGAGTAATGTAAGATAGTTTTAGAAACATTCGACCGAGGGTCCGAGTCGTGTCCGGTCAACTTTCGACTGAGTGTTTTTTGAGATAAGAGAGAGAGAGAGAGAGTCGATTTATGTCACTCTGATTGAGATAAGAGAGAGAGAGAGATAGAGATAACGTCCCTTTGTTCATTCATTTATATTGGATTATTATTTTCTTTGCTGCATTTTTGGATTACCTTTGCTCTATGATTTAACAGCCACCAGATCCCTGTTACGGACTGGTGTCTTTGTATAAATAAATTATATCTTATTGTTGTACACACGACTTGTCGAATTGATTATCGTCCTGTTTTGTATGTCTAATTACTGGTGAGAGAGTGTGCGGCAGAAACACAAATACAAAAACGGGTCATCACTGAGTCAGCTTTCATACTTCTAGATGCAAGACAAAGGATACCCTCATAGGGGTCCTCGACATCTGGGGGCTCATCCGGGATAGAACCACCACCTGAGTAATATTCTGCAATAATCAGGCGGGGCCGAAGCTGACTCAACTACAGACTCGGGGGGCTTAACCTCTGCCACAATTCTCCAATAGGCCAGTTCTTCATCAGACTCGGCCGGTTTAAAACGTGAGTAATAAACGCTACGTTTACTCACGTGCATCGTCGGACTGAAAACCAGAAGTTCACAAGTCTTCAGTAGGCCAGTTCTTCATCATACTCGGCCGGTTTAAAACGTGAGTAATAAACACTACGTCTACTCAAGTGCATCGTCGGACAGAAAACCAGAAGTCCACTATTCTTTAGTAGGCCAGTCATTCATTGGACTCGGCCGTTTTGAAACGGGAGCAGTAAGCACCACGCGTACTCAGGTCGTCCGACTGAAAGTACAGACGAAGTCAACAAGACAGTTTTAAGGAAAAGCCGGACTGTTATCGGCGAATAAATAACATTTAGACTTTAGACTTTATGCATGTGTGTAAGATTGTGTACGGTGGAAGATATTTCGTATTCTGTTGAAAAGAGGGAGGAAGCGCCAAGGTAAGCCATTTTAATACACTTCTTTTGATTGTGATCATTTGTGAGTGCTCTAACTGGGTGTTAAGCTGCACGGCGAGCTTTATCTTAGGCGCGCATTAGCATCACCAACCATGAAGTCTATGGAGGAATATGTACAATACTTTATAGGCTTGGGGTGCGATGTTAATACGGCCATAAAACAAGGTAAATGCGAAAGGGATAGAGAGGTGGAAGAGGCTAGGCTAGAACGGGAAGCAGAAGCTGAACGTGCTAAGCATGAAGCAGAAGCTGAACGTGCTAAGCATGAAGCAGAAGCTGAACGCGCTAAGCAGGAAGCAGAGACTGAACGACTTAAAATAACAGCAAAGAGGTGGCCCTAGCACGGTTAGAGAGGGAAGTGGGGCCGGCAGGCCCAAATCCAAGCAGTCAGACAACGACATTCTCCAAACCCAAACTACCCAAACTTGACGAGACGGATAACATCGACGCCTACATCCGTAGGTTTGAACGATACGCTCTGTCCGCGGGTTGGGAACGACATGAGTGGGCCCCCTACTTGACATCCCTACTCACGGGACGGGCCCTGACGACAGCTACCCGCTTGACTGCTGACGAGTCAAATGACTTTGACTCATTGAAGGCGGCCCTCCTAAAGTCATACGACTATTCGGAGGAAAGCTTTAGACGTAAGTTTAGGGGGGCCCATTTATAAAGAGGGGAGACCTACCCGCTATTTGGTGCACGTCTAGCTGTCCTCTTGACGAGGTGTCATAGATCGTTTTAAGTTATCTTCAAACGTTATCTTTCATCTTCCACATTCACTTATAAATCACAAGAAAAGCTTCGAAGGTCGTGGTTCATTATTAATATATCCACAACACAAATAGTGAATAATAACGTATATACATATAAACAAATATCAGAAATCCATAGTACGAATAGTCCATAATATCAACTAGAACACATGTCTCTTTAAGACTACATAATATCACTTTCTAACTTTCTAGCTTCTATATTTACACTATATTCCACAACACATCCTTTCTCTTCACTGTCATAGCATACTGTTGGTCATAGCAATAAAAGTAGGTCCTCTCTCCTCAAGAGACCAGTGTGCACTCCCACAATTTCTCATTATTCTCATTTCTCCACCTGGACATTCACTCACCTCAATCTCACTATTTATTTCACAAACACACTGAGTTCATGCACAGCTCAGTCACACACACAACACACAAAACACATCCATGACACGAGGTGGGTTGAGCTCAGTGGGACAGAGCCGACCTTTGATGGCCTAATGGACCTCCTGCTCAGGGAGAAATTGATGGACGGGGCCCCTAGTGGGTTACAAGTATTTCTAAAAGAGCGTAAGCCAGGGACATGGGACGAAATGCTCGCCCTGGCCGAAAACTACAGGGAAGCTCGCCACGGCAAGGGCATGTGTTTCCGTAAGCAGGGAAGGAGAGGCGGTTGAGGCCGAAAGGGCCCCAACAAGTGAGGTAGAGGACAGGAGGGAGGCTCCTAAAGATAGGTGAGGGCCCCAGTAAACGGGAACAGGGGGTTCAGCCACCCGACCAATGGTAAGTCGGTGTGCTATACGTGCGGGGCCCCAGGACACCGCTCTGCTTCATGTAGGCTGCAGAGAAATAGTAATCGTTTGTAGCATTCTATAGTAGAAGCTGTGTCCCTTGAGTCACGGTATTAAATAAATCACCATATTTATTAGAGTAGGCAGATTTCAAATTTTATATGACTATGACATACACTCACACGAGTACTTCAAACTTATAATAATTTTAAATCTAAGTATGCAAAAGATTAGAGCGGAAATTAGAACTAAGTTGCTTACCCTCAATTTTATTTTGTGTCCCGTGAGTCACGCTTATTTATTTCAATCAACAGCAAGTATTCGTATGTATCATAATCAATTAATAATTGATTGAATAGTTAAATTATAAGTTCATCATCTGCCCCGTGTGTCACCATGGAATGGCTGATCTGCACACATCTGTCGGAGGTGGCCCGTTGCGCCTCTGATAGACTTAATATTGTCAAAAAGCTGACGAACACTTCCTGTGGGGCGCGAGCGATGTCCCGAGGACACTGTCAATTACTTAAGTAATGTATCAGATTGATAACAGCCATGTAGTACAGGTATATCAGTCCTCATCTTAATTGGGGACCTTCGATATAGTTCAAAACCAGGCTCTCCGGCTGATCACGGACACTTTATCGAACGTCACCAACAGCAGCGATCGAGATTATGGCAAACGTTCCACCACTAGTGCATCGTAGTGTTCGGGTCGTGATTACGGCTTCCGAGCGGTATAAGCAGCAAGAGGAGACATCTGTCCTAAGGGAGATGGTCGATGGCTGGGTGGGAGGGAAGCGGCTGATAATGAAGTCTCTTATGCACCACGCAATGAGACTGTCACGAAAGCTGCCTTCTGAGCACCTAATGCTAAGTATTGCCTCCCGGGCTCTTCCCGGCAAAGCAAACAATACATGTCCAAGCGCGGAAAAGTGCTCACTTGAGGCAGCATGTGCCAAGATCAGGCTTTTTAAGCGAACTAAGTGGTTCTCGAGTTGGGACACTGGGTTGACAGACAGCCATGTCCGCAGTCATATGGAGCGGCCGTTCACAACTGACCCGTGGTGGGGCTTAGGAGGATCGAGCAGGCATTAATTGCCCTTTTCTGTACTGGACATTGTCCTATAGGTGCGTAGTTTTGGAGGTTGAGGCCCAATGTCGATTCCTTTGGTCAATACTGCAGAGAGATTGAGGAAACCGCAGATTATGTGCTTTTTGAGTGCCTCGAAGGTGTGGACCACAGGGTGGACCAGTTGGGTAGCTTGCTGGCTATTGGCTTTTATGGCAGTTTTCAGATATTAAGGAAGTTTGATCTCACGGGCTCTATTACACTCAGTCTCAGCCCGAAGTTATCACTAAGAGAGTTCAGAGAGAGAGTGTGTCCTAAGAGAGTGGTGGTTTATAAGAAGGATAATTTGAAAGGACCAAAAGGATGGGGCTAGGGGTAGGGGGTAAGGAGCATTGAAGCGGTGTCCTCGAAAGCAGGGGGAAAATGTTTGGGTCGTGGGGGGGGGGTATGAATGTACAGGAGAAATGAACTGACAAAATCGTGTGCAAAGAGATTCTGAACAAATGATTAAATAACAAATAATGAACTACATACTTTTCATCACTTCAAAAGGCTTACTTTTCTTCTGAATAGAATCTTAAAAAATGCAGTTCTTTCACTTCACAGTGTGGGTGGGTAGTTAGCTAGTGTGTAATAATTCATGTTGTACTTCAAATGTATGCTAGTGATGAACTGAGGTACAAACGGCATGCATTTTAAATCAAACAATGTCCGAAAGTTTTCTCACATTTATTCTTGTACGTCTCATTAGAGCAGTGTTTCCCAAAGTATTGTATGCATACTAAGGTGCTTCACCACAATAGAGGAAAAAATTGATTGTTTGTTTTTGAGCTGTCTATGTTTCTAATTTGTTCTAATATCATTAATAATAACTTGTGTAATATATTTTTCAAATCAGAGTTTGTAAGGTTTACGCACATTTGAGATGTTTTTGCGGTCCATTTCTACCACTTGAAGAATGTTTTGAAAATGTTCATCCGTTCGCACTGCTTCAACAAAGTCAGATGCCAGTTTCACTCCTCTCGCGGCACAATCGTTAACAACGTTAATAGCAGCAACATTTTCTGCACTGGCAATGTAAGAAGCTGTTTGGCACCAATCATCAACAGGCAGTTGGAGGAATCCTGTGTCCAGTTGAAGTCTGTATATAGTAAACCACGAGTCAACTCCAGCCAGATCACACAACCGAGTTTTAGAATCAATTGATTGGAATCGTGGTTTTCCCCAACCATTTCCAAATCGATTATGTGGAGTTTGGAGGGCAACCACTGGTCGAAGCCTTAGCAGAGCATCTGCTAGAGCTCGCTTTTCCAACACAGGTACTTCATTGCTGAACAGAGCAAGTGGGATCATTTCAGCAGTGAGGTACCACAGATGTCTATTCAGGGCACGGATTGCTGACTTGGATATGTCTCTGTTGACATCGTTGTAATCCAAACGTCGCTTGTAGAGCTGTAGATCATTCCATGGTGCATCCACACTCTTTTTGCAAGTGAGTCACCACACGACATAAACATGTGTTACAAATGTAGCAAAGGCACGAATCTTTGGCACTTGATCACGTGTGGTAATAGTACCTGGAGGCAATAATTGAATTTGTTTCTCACACAGTGCAATCTTGAGGCAATATATCAGCTTTGCCATCCATCGTGCTTTGTGCAGGGCACCTGGTCTTTTAAAGTTAACCTCCTTTTTATTTGTAGAATTCAGGTAAACAAGGGACAGCTTAAGGAATTCGTGGTAGTCGTCTCGCAAGAATTCGGTTTGTTTACTAGAGTTGGCATGTGCATTTACCGCATCTCTCATTATCGTCAGTCGCTCTTGAACCTTCAGATCATGATCAGCTAACCTAAACGAACTACAAACGTGAGACCGATCATGTGCCACCAACTCCCAATTACTTCGCAGCATGGTGAACAAAGTTATATCCGGGGATTTGGAAACGTCCATTTTCATGTCTGCAAACACATGCGAGAGGATAACTTCACCAATGTGATGGCGACAACCTGACCACAGAAGAGCACGTTGCAGCATATTTTGTATGGCAATGCAGGCAGCAGTCTGATGACCAGTGTTTGATCTTGTTGTGTTGAATGTCATATTAACGATACAATCATTACAATACCACTCTGTCATTAGCTTCATGGTTAATTCTGCAATTATTTTACCAACGGGTTTCTTAGTTGCCTTGGCATAATTTGGCACTCCTAGAAGTTTCAATTGCTTTGCATCACCGACAACAACTGTTATGCGTTCTTCCGTGACACGATGATTTTTTAGAGAAGGTGTCAGTTTGCCATTTCAGTGGAGAGCGCAGAGTTTGGGTGGTTCCCAGGAGTCGTGGATCTTTGTAGATATCTCACAACTTTGCGACGTGAACGATCTGCAGTGGCATAGGAAGAAGCCACCATTAATACAGACTCGCTAATAAGGCCCTGTGTGAAAGCTGCCTGCCTTATTGGTGTAATCTATAATCTTGTCACTAGTGATACAAGATTTGGTCGGCTTAAAACATCTGGAGGTACAAATACCAAAGCTCCTGTTGGCTTTCTTCGCTTTTGCAATGGCATTATATCATTCAAACAGTTATCAACAAACTCCATATTATCTTCAGATTTAGAAGTAGAATCATCGGGTTCGTCACTGCCACCCTCCCTGGAAGGCACTGATATCGTTGAACATGCTGCATTTTCTTCTCTTGCGCGTTTCTGACGTTCCAATGTTGCGACATCTCGTGAATGGCGTCCAGCGACATTTTTTGCAAGTGTTTTGTCAAATGATCCAAAGCTGGAAGACCTGTCTCCTTTCATAGACCTCAAGAATGGTAGATCTTCTCGACATTTGGTGGCCACAGTTGAAAAGTTGTTGCCAACATAGATTTCATTTGTTCCAGTTTACGTTTGGTGGCTGGTGTGTTTCGGCGACTTTTATCAATTGAACGAAGTTTATTGTATTCATCAAGAAGCTGAACAATCTTCTCACAAGCTCTCCCCCCTGTCACCATTGGAATGTTTGCTTTTTCGTAGAAAGCAGTAACTTGATTCAGCACAATTTTGGCAGTTGTAAATCGAGAAGGTGCACCAAGAGAACCTGGACGCTCACTGTATGCTTCTACAATGCAGTGATACATCATGCACCTCAAAACTTGTAAACAAGTTGGTAGTCGAAGAATTCCAGTAATTATACCATCAAACTTGTAAACAAGTTGGTAGTCGAAGAATTCCAGTAATTATACCATCATCAACACAGATTGCAGGGCCAATGCCAAACAATTCAGTTTTCAGAAGAGTTTGTGGTCTCTTTGTTCGCAAGGCAGGAGACGCAGTAATAACTGGATATGCAACTGTTGAAGTGATGCCATGGTCAGCCAGCATTTCCTTAGAAGTTGTAAATATTTTATTGTTGTTTTTCATATCATTTCCATGTTATGATTTTATAGGTCGTGTGAATCAGAGATTAAAATAATATAAATAAAGAAATTAAAATGCTTGCCTTGCTCATCAATATGCGGTAAGGAAAAGTGTTGTTTTTTGCTAATAAAATGTGAATTTTAAATTTTATTTCTAGTACAACTGCTTATCAAAATCAATCATAGCTACCAAACATAATAAAACCAAAGACTATAAAACAATTTATATAGCGCTTCACTTTTTGTATGTAAGTCTGTAAGACTTTACAAGAAGGATGGTTTTATCTAGTTTTCGCTTAATTATGCAAACTTTGTTGAAGTCCGAGAGACCTCTAAATATTGTCAAATATTTTTTTATTTTTTTACACAATGCTTTTTTTGATCAATGGAACAAATTTAAATAGCAGACAGATCAATTATTAAAATTTTTTTTGGTGATGCACCCTAAAATCATTACAATGAAAAAAGTATTAGCGGTTGGGTATGTAACATTGCAAGACAGACCACACATACAAGAGATGGAAATCAAGGTCTATACGAGTGAATACACTGTGCATTGAAGTAACTAAATTGTATGGTCGACTTCAAGATTTGTCAGAGCTCGTGGGATGCAATTTTATCCTAAACTAGTGGAAAAGCCTGCTGAAGCTGGCTAAACGAAATCCAGCAGAAGGGATAACAAAGAAATAAACGAAATACTGCAATAGAAAACATGTGGTCTTTATTGTCATGAACAGAATACGATATAAATAGAAATATCAAAGAAATGTATAAGATACTGTAATAGAAAATAACATTTGGCTTTTATTGCCATGAACACAATACGATATGAAAACTACCTGCTAGGGAGAAACACGGTTACAACGCATACACCGCACGATATGAAAACTACCTGCGAGGGAGACACAGGGTTACATGCATACACCTCACGATATGAAAACTATCTGAGGGAGACACACAGGTTAGACGATTATGTATTTAAGGATTTGGAGTAACCAATCTAGTATTAGTAATCTCTTATTTATGTGTCGGCTTAGCTGGGATGATTGACTAAGTCAGCAAGCTACTGCAATTAAGGTGGCCATTTTGAATCTGCAGAATACTGGAATGAAATCAGGGCTACCGACAACAATGAGAGATGGATGATCCAAACCTATTCTTAGAGAAGAAAGATGTGTGAGAACACTACAGAAAGAGCGGACAAAGAATGAGGGGAGTTATCTGACACTAATTAGATATAAAATGTGTAAATAAAAAATGTTATATATTGTGAAGGGTTTTGAACGCTGGGTCATCTAATAAATTGAAAACGTAGTTGACAATATATATTAGGGTGTAAGGACAGTGAAAGTAGACAGATAGACATAGATAGACAGACATATTGTTAAGATAGATAGACAGATAGATTGAGTGATAGATTGATAGATAGATAAATAAACAAACGAATCGCACGGACAGTGAAAATAGGTCAGGACTGATGATTAATAGCAGCAGCGTGTAGAGTTAGGTGTTACGTAATTAGACAGGTGGGAAGACAAAGGCGGGGCGAAAGGGACAGTGTTGGTCAGTTGTAGGGACGCGGAGATATACAGGTCACGACAGAAAGAATGGAGTTTTAGTGTAGGTTTTGTTAAGTTTAAGGAAGGGAGTCAATTAGGAAGAAATGAAGGAGTTAGTAAGAAGTGTTTTATTGTATTGACGGAAGGGACAATTGATATAGTAATTTATTGTGTAGACTTCATTTAATATTTGATGTTCACTATTGGATATTAGTGCTTTAGATCATTCAATAAAGTGATTTTGATTCATAAAACGGAAGTGTTGTGTAATTAAAGAAAGTAAAATAAATAAAAGGAAATAAAGAAGACCATCGAGCCATTCCTGACATAGGGCTACTGCTTAAACTGAGTTAACGCGCGATTATCACGTCAAAAAATGTTGCTATTATAATTTTTAACGCAAGAACTAAGTGCGTTAATTTGACTATAATGCTGAAAGTTCACCAAATTTATAAATAACCGAATTTCACTCAACAATTTGAAGTTAAGGTCCATTCAATTATTAAATAGATGTACCACACCCACCCTGTCGACAAAAGCCCCACTTGTAATATAAAATGAAGATTTTTTAGTTATATAGCCCTTGACAAGTAAACCTTCTGCTCCCTTCCGGGTCGATGTAAAAAGATAAAAAAGTATTGTTGAAGGTAAAAAAACAACAAGTGTAAAAAGAACCCGGTTATATTTATGTCAAAATAACGAGATGCTAGAAATGTTGTATCATCATTTTCTTAAATCGCATTTTTATAATACAGTATCTTGCTGGTCATGTCTGAAACAGCTGTACTAATAGTTTCATATGCATGACACCTGTCAACTAAGGTCTAGACTCGGCGGATGCAAACATCTGTACACGAGACAGTGGTTGTATTTTTCAGAATTATTGTGACACTGAGCTAAATTTAATATTTGATATAAGGCTGTTGATTAATTGCTATTAACGCATAACACTGGTCTGCGTTTGAATTTTTTTTTCTGAGGTCTGACTTTTTAAACATGTTTCTAGATCAATTTTTTCCGCTGATTTCAAATATATGACTGGTTTTTTTTCAATCAGGTCAAGTTTTTATTCTATATCAAATTACAAAATACTGTTGTAATGTAAATTGAAGGATACATGTAGAAATAAAATAAAGTTATTGTGGTAGAAATGGCTTTTTCAAAGATTTTCGTCGGTGATGTGCATCTGGATCATCTCTTTTGAGTCACCATCAGTAGTCAGCAAGCATATTTACATCCCAGCATCCCTGGTATCGATATTTCATCACATGAATGTCTTGATTAAACGCTCCCCCCCCCCCGTTCATCACTCATATCGCCGCAGTTGTCTGGAAAATGGTCTAAATCTGAGCTGAGGAAATTCATTTTCACAGACATGCGTGCTCCAAGAGCTTTGAAGCCATGAAGTAGCAACTCTTTTTCCCGGTTACGATATCAGAAGAATTTTGTTGAGTATAAGTCTCTTGTCAAATCATTATTTCAGCTCGATTAAGAGGTTTGGGTTGAGTTGATTCATCAACAGGTTCATATATTGCAGATTCTTCCAAGATTTACTTGACTCAGATGATGAATCGAGATTGTCAGGTGGTTTTGGAATTGGAATTTCTGGCCTTATGGCAGATGTAACAATGGGATCGTTTACATGATGTTTATATATTCTGTTTATACCACCTAGATTTGTCATGCAAAATAGCAATCAGTAGTGTGATCATTTCCTTCCCTCTAAACCATTTGCACAGCAAAAGGAAAAGACGGTTGATTTCTCTTGTGGGGTGCAAAGGGTTTTCCCTGATGGTCAAGTTTCACACCAAAATAAGCATGATAGTTCTTAACAAATTTGTGATCGGCGACTGCCAGTATGGCAAAGTGACTGAACCACATATGTAGCAGAATCTGTTTGGATCGTTTTTACACTTTCTTCTCATCATTATGATCACCAAACTAGTGGAACAAACAGTTTTTATGAATCACTTGTTGGTTTCCTTCCTTGTAAATAAAATTTACAAGATGCTTCTAAAAAAAAGTAGATAGCAAAATTTGACATTCAAATTAATATAAATTAGCAACAAACAAGATTAAAAATATGTTTATAATAGTTAATAACCTGAAGCTTCACATACAATGAATGCTCCAAATAAATTGAAACTTTTCGATATCTCTTATGACAACAAATAAGACCAAGATAAACAAAAGTATGTATTGTTAGCTGTTTTAAAAAAATTATAAAAATGGGAATTCTATCGGTTGTTCCCTCACTTATTGCCAGGTACTGTAGAATACTGGTATTGCAGCATTTTAGATATTCAAGTAGAATAAAAACGTGACCTGACTAAAAAAAACCCAATTACATATTTGAAATCAGCGGAAAAAATTGAACTAGAAAAATTGAAAAAAAAAACAAACTCAGACCTCAAAATCACGCAGACCAGTGTAATTATTAATGCGTAGAAAAATTAAGCGATTATATTTTTTTAATTCAAACACCTAAGTGCATTAAACTTTACCCAAATGCTGCTATTTCAGAGCTGCTGAAAAAATATAAAAAAAAAAATAAAAATAAAAATTAGTAGACAACCCAATTCTATAACCAGAAATTAGATCAAAAAAGATTTTTAAAAAAAGCAAGAAAAATTACCGGACACAGAAAATGTCACGTTTACGTAAAATCATAGCAGCTATATGACCTTGAAACAATAGGATTGTCATTTCTTAATTCCAACTTATGACCCTGAATACAATTAACGATTATCTGCAGACGCGTGCTTCTAGTTTGATTGACAGGTGCCATGGTTTTGAAACAATGGAACTTGTGTCAACTTGTTTTGGGACGGGGGTACGATGGCTGGGTAAGCCATTAGTAACGTCATCTTTGCGGAGAGAGAGACTGCTAAATGTGTCAAAAAAGTAACTGGGTTAGAAAAGGGGGTTAAATCAACATCTGGAAAGGCTAATTTAATATCATGTATTGCATTCCAAAAAATGAAATATTTTAAAGATAATTATGAATGAATTTTGCGATTTGTAATACAATGTCTAGACTTGTTTAAAATTAGTATAGTATCTGTTACGTTATTATTTTCAAATATGTAACGTTATTATGTCTTATACTTTACAAGGCGTAGGCTCGCCAAATATGTTACGTTAACTTTTCTAACTAATAAATATTTCAACGCCAAGGCTTGGTATATGAACACAACAGATCTAACTTTAATTGCTTCTAAACATATGTGAATATATATGTATATACAATATAAGTCCTTTGTCTAATGATGTCTACTTAAACAAATGTCACTACAAGTTTACAACTAACTCTTAGAATCTTAGAACTATCTACACTATGACTGTCAGCACCTTACTAACTCAGAGCACCTTACTAACTCAGAGAACCTTACTAACTCAACTACTACTATTCACGTCTTTTATAAGGTTGGGGCGAATACGTTGGTGCAACGTTTATGGGGGGGGGTGAAAACGACGATGTCTGTCACCGAAACGTTTGGGGGGGGGGAAGAACGTCAGTGAAACGATTGGGGGGAAGGCGACGTCGACGAAACGATTCAATATGGCGGCTGCAACCTTGACCCGGTGAACTGGGGTTGGTGGGGGAGAAGTGCAATTCTACACGTCACATACCTCCCTCCTTTCCAAGTTTTACGTAGTAAAACAAACAATCATTATTATAAAAAAGTCTAGTGGGGAACAGTATTACATCACATTGAAAATGGTATGGATGTCAAATCAAACATGTCTAGACTACTTGTCAAGCATCTATGCATAAGTCAATGTAATATAACGTAATACATTTTAATAAATTACAAAACTTAATAAAGCACGAAACAAAAAAAAAACATAGTGAATGCAATGTTCTATAATACAAACAAGTTCATTCTGTTACTGGCTTGTATTGCTCCTTGATGTCTTGGTTCAAATAGGTGATGGGGCATACAGGTCAGTTTTACACAACGTGTCGACCGGGAAAGGCGAAAACGTTCCATTGTCTGTATTAGTCACTCGCTGGTGAACTTGAGGTCGAAGTGACATTAACTACACCTCTTGTGGTAAACGTGTCAATATCTAATGCGTGGTTTTAGTTTTGTCTGTTTCATTGATGTAAACTGTTGATGACCTTCTGCATATCGTTGGTAACAGGAAATTATTGAGTGCGTCGTTGACTGGGTTTGCGCTTGAGTGAGGGGCTACACGTACAACAAATATGAGGAGGTGAAAACATGTGAAATTAGATCGTTGGTGGCAGATAAATGTTTAGGCCCTCACAAAGGTGGCGACTTGAACTTGTAAGACGATATGTAGGTATTGGTCTTTGTTAGTCAGCCTGTGAATAACTAGCTAGGAAATTTTAAGGGCATATTCTTTAGAGGGGGGGGGATATTGAACATATTATCTCAGTATCTTAGTATCTCAGTATCTTAGTGCACGAGTCAAAGAAACAAGACATCTAAACTTACCGTGTAACTTCTGGACTTAGCTGATCATACTTAATTCAGTATATCTATCTAGTGTGACCTATATCACTTACCTTTTGACTCTGCATTGTGCATATATTACTTAGCCTTAGCAAACATCATATTCCTACTACTGTTATAGTAACAACATCAACTTATAACTTATGGTTTAATTGGCATTCTACTTAGTAATTAAAGCTATAAACTCATAGTCTGCTTAACTTGGGTTAATTTATATATTTCTGGCGGTAATTCCTATTATATTCAACAATTGTGGAGCAGAACTGTTCTCTGTGACCCATTTTACAACACTGTCTACAAATAACTTCATCTACACGCTTTGGACAGGCCCTAGACTTGTGGTTGTGTAACCCACAACGAAAACAAATTGGTTTTACACTACGGGCACTACTGTGCTGTACGTCACTGAATCTAACTCTGGGCTTTTGTTTGTAATTTGTCCCAGTTTGCCTGCTATTTCTATCGTCCTTGATCTCCATAACACTATTACCTATAATAAGGTCTGTAATGAGACTGTCAACTACCTGTGCTTCCACTCTACCATTAAAGTAGATTGTCTGTATGTCTATTTCTGCTATTGGGTAAGTTGTAATTTGTCCGTGAAAGCCTCTACATTTACCAAATCTGCCAGTGTATTGGGAAGGTTGAACTAAATATTTATTAACTAAGACTGTATTACATCCTGAATCTCTTAGCACGTCTACGCTATTATGTCCTACTCTACCTTTTGTTACTGTGAAAGGCTTGGATGGCTCTAATGTACACATGGCGTCATGAACCCTGTCTCTTGAACTACTTCTACCTCTTCCCTGATAATTGTCTCTACGGTTGTCCTCAGGTGACCTAGATTGTCTATTATTAGGGTTCAAAGGACAGTCCTTAGCAAAATGTCCTTTTCTGTTGCAGCTTCTACATATTAATTCTGTCCTACCTGCCGGTCTATTCTCATTTACTCTGTTCTGACTATGTCTGTAATGGGACCTGCTTATGTCGCTACTAAAACATATAATGTCCTGTATATCATTTTCTACTGTAGTTGTTGGTCTGTCAGGGTGAGCAGTTTTATATTTCCTTATTAGGTCCACAGCTGTCTCTACTGTCTTTGGTCCCCTTTCTTTAATGAATGACTTCAATTCAGGGTGGCAGGAATAAATGGCCTTGTCTAACAAGAAAAAATGTCCTAAAGGCTTCGAATGTCCTTTCTACCTTAGCATATTGTAGCCATTTATCCAAGGCAGTACCTAATTTGTCAAAATATGTCTGGGGGCCATCGTCCTTTTGTAAAACTGTCTGATGAAACGCCTTCCTAAAACTTGCTTCTGTCTGTCCATATGTCCTTAGAAGCTGTTCTCTAACTACCTGGTAACTGTCCTGGTTTAAACATATCTTAAGGGAAACGTCACTAGTAAAAGATTTACCCAACAAGTACGTCCATTTGGATTCGGGGAAGTCATGTTCTCTCATGTCACGTTCGAATTTAGTAAGAAAATTGTCGATTGTTGTCTTCTGTTCGTCAAATAGATGGTATTTATAGTGAGCTATTCTATTTGCAAGACTATGATCTATGGTTGACAGTGGGGTAGGTAGAGGGGTGGGATTATTAAGCTGGCTATCCCTTAACTCTTTCTCTAATTCTAACTGCTTGATTCTTAACTGGCTTTGTGTTATGTTGTAAGAATGTTCCTTATCTAGCCTAGCCTGTTCCTTTTCATGTTCCTTATCTAATCTAGCCTGTTCCTTCTCTAACCTATCCTGCGCCCATTTCTCTAATTTTTTTGTCTCTATCCCTAATGTTTGTCCTAAGGCAACGAAATGTTCGAATGACGACATTCTGAGTTATGAATAATGATTTACAAACAAATTGAGTTACCTTGACTTACCTTAATATTAACTTCAACTAAATAAGGATAATGAAATACTTATTATCTACAATCTAACACACAAACTAAGTAAATTTCTGCGGTACAAATACAATACGAAATAAACAAGACTAAAGACAGAGAAAAACTGATAGTAACAACAAATAAAACAATACTGTCACATATACACAAATTAGTAACGATCTAACAAATAAATGTTATGTAATCTCTCCGAGCACCGCTTTTAAACACTCCGTTACAAAAGTAACAAAGATGTACTCAGTGAGAGACTACCAACAAAATATCTATAAGGATTCAAAATAAACGAGACTTTTGATTGTGCACTAAGATAAAAATTAAAAAAAAAAACTTATCTGGTTTTAAGAATATATCAACACAGACTGACTGACTCCTCTTGTCGCCTTCTTTCTGCTCTCCTAGATTATCTATGAGTCAGTGTGACTCCTCTCTTGGCTGCTCTCGAGTCAGTGAGACTCCTCTGTTGGCTGCTCTCGAGTCAGTGAGACTCCTCAGTTGACTGCTCTCGGGTCAGTGAGACTCCTCTGTTGGCTGCTCTCGAGTCAGTGAGACTCCTCTGTTGGCTGCTCTCGAGTCAGTGAGACTCCTCTGTTGGCTGCTCTCGAGTCAGTGAGACTCCTCTATTGGCTGCTCTCGAGTCAGTGAGACTCCTCTCTGGGCTGTTGTTGAGTAAGTGTGACTCCACTGTTAACTGCTGTTGCTGACTTAGATGAAGATTCCAGAAATATCTTTGGGCAGGCTCGCCAAATGTTACGTTATTATTTTCAAATATGTAACGTTATTATATCTTATACTTTACAAGGCGTAGGCTCGCCAAATATGTTACGTTAACTTTTCTAACTAATAAATATTTCAACGCCAAGGCTTAGTATATGAACACAACAGATCTAACTTTAATTGCTTCTAAACATAGGTGAATATATATGTATATACAATATAAGTCCTTTGTCTAATGATGTCTACTTAAACAAATGTCACTACAAGTTTACAACTAACTCTTAGAATCTTAGAACTATCTACACTACTCTACGTCTAACTCATATGACTGTCAGCACCTTACTAACTCAGAGCACCTTACTAGCTCAGAGCACCTTACTAACTCAACTACTACTATTCACGTCTTTTATAAGGTTGGGGCGAATACGTTGGTGCAACGTTTATGGGGGGGGGGGTGAAAACGACGATGTCTGTCACCGAAACGTTTGGGGGGGGGGGGGAAGAACGTCAGTGAAACGATTGGGGGGAAGGCGACGTCGACGAAACGATTCAATATGGCGGCTGTAACCTTGACCCGATGAACTGGGGTTGGTGGGGGAGAAGTGCAATTCTACACGTCACAGCATCCAATTAGATTGCATATTTTACTTCAAATTGTGAATAAACATAGTAATCAAAACAAAAATACAGAGAAACGTTCAAATGACTAAATTCACTACAGCACTTTTGTCCATATCAGAATAAACCGGTAAAATATTTCATTTGCCTTTTCTCAAAAATTAATTATACACATAATAAATAAAAAGATTTTGGTTTACGTCCAAAGTATCATTCAGTCTGAATTTCGAGTATACTAATCTAAATTCTTCGCAGTGCAATCTTTATTAGGCGACTAAAATATAATTGAAGTATGCTCTGGTTTGTCCAATATTGAACACAACAGGAGTACCTGATGAATTGTCAGATGACTCACTCAAACATAACCTATGCTTTGGGAATATGGTAGCATTTTAACGCCCTGTAATGTTAGTTACTTTTATCATCTATGTAAGATATGTAGCACCCAATAAAATTAGTTACTTTTATCATCTATGTAAGATATGTAGCACCCAATAAAGTTAGTTACTTTTATCATCGATGTAAGATATTTAACACCCAAGAAAGACCCGGGAATATTTTTTGTCCTCTATAAAGTAATATAAAATACAATTATTATCTATTAATATTTTTTAATTTTTTAGGGATCATAAAATGACCAGGTAATATTTTGTCTGTCATATATTTCTAACACACAATATTTACCTGATTATATTCTCCTCAGCTCTGGTATGTGAGACAGTGAAGCCATATTCATGAAGTAGATCTATCACAGTTGCTTGACCAACCAAGTGACCTTGGAGAATAAAAAATTGCGGCGTTAAAGAATTTCCTTTATTTATAGTTAAAATCAGTGAATCTCAAATTGGGCACTTGTGCCTCTTGGTGGCAAAGAAAAGAATCAGGAGGAAGTGAAATTCTGCAGTCCAAATGATAGTTATCATAGTAATTTGACAGGCACTGGAACAAGTAAAAAGCTTTATGAAGAAAATATGTGAACAACAGTAGAGAATGAGAGGTAGATCTTCCATTACCTGTATAGTATTGAAACATCTGCATTCTCTTCACACTCATCCGTTGTGAACATTTCGCCGTGATGATTACATTTAAGAGGACACTAAATGGTCTATTGAAAAGGTTTCTTTTATACCTTTTACATCAACATTTTGAAAATATATGGGCTCAGCAGGTGTACACAATTTGGCGGGTATAATTTATAGCGTGCTCGTGCAACTTAAAAATTCAGGGTGAAGTTTTGAAGTAAATGATGACAAGACAACATTAAAAATCTACTAATAAGAAGACCATGATGAATTAAACGTACTTTTCGTTAAACAGTATTTTTAATTGTGTATATCAGGTATGCTAGTTTTCAAGGTCTAGTCCTTGATTACATCATACTAGAAAACAACAACAACAACAATAGTGCCATTAATGAATGATATGTGTATTGTAGTGTACGAATGTAGTAGGCATACAAGATGTACATTTTTAATTCTTATACGGACTTAAATAATATATTAATTGTGACCTTAGAATTTATTAAACTAATATATATATATATATATATATATATATATATATAAATATATATATATGTGTGTGTGTGTGTGTGTAACAGAACTCAGTGCAGTACACAATATAACACATATTTTAATACAACTATAATACAACTTTGCTTATTTAAAGATATCCAAACTACTTCTACTATAACAAACTACTTAGATCTACCTATGTCTACTCTAAGCATGTCAGCACTATACTACATCTTTCTCTCATCTACTGTCTACTGTATACAGGCCCGTAGCCAGGAATATTGGATTGGGGGGCCGAAGACATTTTCGAGGGGGGGCGAAGAAATGTTTCTAGGGCACAGGGGCGGATCTAAGCAACTTTGACCGGGGGGGGGGGGGGGCAAAACATTGACCCGGGGGGGGGGGCAAAACTGTTTTCATTGTTGAAAATTGGTCTTAGAACAAAAAAATATTTCGATAATTTAATGATGTATTACCTAAACTTGCGATAACGGAAGGGGGGCGTGTCCACCCGGCCCCTCCCCCTAAATCCGCCCCTGGTGGGGTAGAAGAAATGTTCGGGGGGGGGGCGAAAATGAAGGCGCAAAGCGCCGAAAGCTTGCGAACGGAGAAGAGGGGTTTGGGGAGGGGATCTCAGTGAGTTCCCCCCCCCCCCCAAGAAATATTTTGCAGTTCCATATCTGGAATGGTGCATTTTAGTACAGATTGTTTAGCTATTAATTAGAAATATATACTTTAAATTACGTTTCAATAATGCATGGCATGTTGCAGTTTTGTTAAAAATAATTTAAATAGTAAAGAGTTTTAATGATAAAAATTTATTGAGGCTGAGCAATTTCTGATTCCTGTTATAAATATATGGACCATTTGTTCTGCTACACAAATGTTACATAATAGATACCTGATTTATATTATTATACTGTTTGTTTAACGTACAACCCGGGAAGAATGACAAAGATGCACGAATATAGCTTAGCTATTTGTGTGATATTTCTTATAAAATATTGAAAACAAAGAACAGGTCTATCAACAACATCAGTCGCAATTATTCAATTTAAAATAAAATTAATTCTGCTAAAAAGTACATTTGCAAATTAAATAACATCACTCAGAAATCACGGAGTTTGTACTTTATTATTTTATTATACATATGTATAAAAATGAAGTCAGAAGTCAATGTTATTTTATTAACTTATTTAAGTTGCTAGTTGTCCTCAGAAGATACCAAAACTATTACAAGATTGCGAACAGGCCCATCGATAGAAATTTTGGGCCCCTGGGCAGGAATGACACGGCCCCCTTATTGATATTAATATTGTTAAAAGTTGATTGGCCAGCTCAGTCCGGGTCCCTAAAACTCGCCGGCCCCTGGGCATTGGCTCCCCCTACCCCCACCCCACACTCGTCGGCATTGGTTGCGAACTTATATTATAATACGTTTCAAATTTGCAACGTCGTGGTTTAGCACTGAATTTACCTAAAAATGTTTCAGCATTCAGATTGTCTGTTAAATCTTTTTCAAATGTAAGCAGGAAAAGATTATTTAGACGCTTTTGTAACTTTGATTTGCGATATGGGGTGAGCATTCGTGTGAGGGTTGAGAAACTGCTCTCACACACGGCTCTTGAAGCCCCAAATACCAATAAGATTCAATCTTTTATGCCCAAAAATTAGATAAGCTATATATGTAAGAAAAATAGCCTGAATGATTGCCAAAATATAAACTTTTAAGTTTTTATTGTTATTGATTTATTGAACAAAATGATTGATGTTTTATAGCCGTTATTATTAAAATTTTGTCAAAAAAGCTCAAATCATGCACGGGGGGGGGCTCAGGTCATGCAAGAGGGGGCTCAGCCCCCCCAGCCCCCCTCTGGCTACGGGCCTGACTGTATATTAACTTATTTCTAACTTAATAAAGGTCGGGGGTAGGGGTGATCACGCTTGCTATGCATGTGTCATTATGGGCAACAAAGTAAGTTGGGAGCTTGGCTTGACTATGACCTTGGGTTACGTAACATGGTCAACTAAGATGGGTCACTCGTTTGGGAGGGCAAAGTTTCACCTGCCGGTGTAGAGAGGGGACGATGAAGGTGGGGTAAATTTTAAAAGCTACATTATCTAATAATAAGGTAAACTTTTAATACAATAAATATGATTATGTTTAAGGGAATAATAATTGAAGCTATATGTTCCAAAAAAAAAAAACAACTAATAAGTCAAACAAGCAATTAAGCCTGTTCCATTCTGGACACAGGACGTGTTAGCGCATTTTCGTGTTATGTATCAGTACGTTTGTTAGCTTTCAGTAAATATTTGTAAATTTTGGAAATGTTTATAAATTCAATTGTGTAATGCATATATTTGTAAAAAAAAAATTATAAAGAAGTTTCTTTATATTTGAAAAAAAAATATTGTCTCTTAAATCTAACTGCAAGTGGTTTGTGGTTACTGAAATAGGACTCATAATTGAAAACATTCTAAATTATAGTCATTTAATCGTCCGAAAACTCCGTCAATAGTTGCATAGCTCTGATACTTTCAATTAAACTCAGAACACAAGCTTACTATTTCATTTGATGAGTTTCTTAATAAATCTTGGTGAAACTACGTGCTGCAGTATTTCGCACCAAATGAACGGGTTATTGAACGTACAAGGTGTATATATAATATATAAGCCCCTTAGGAGCCCTGAAGCCCGGCCCTCAGAGGTCCTATCGCAAAATGAACTTTTGATGTACACATGGCAGGCCAAGACCTACAAAATGATATATACATCATGGGTCTAGGATTTATAGTTGCTGAGATATAGCGCTCCTTTATTAATATAGCTTATATAGTAAAAAACGGTACTAAGGCCCCTTTTACGGCCCTGAGAGGTCAGATCGCAAAATGGAAAAAAAACTCATTTCTCGGCAGGCCAAGACCTACAAAATGATATATACATCATGGGTCAAGGGTGATGACGGACGGACGGACGGACGGACAGACAAAACGGGGACAAATGAAAACAAATTTTAGAACTAGTGGTCTTATATAAATGGTCAATAAATAATTTGGAAATAGTACTAGTGCACATTTTCAATCGACCTTCCTTCCAAAACCTGCCAAGTGAAAGCACTGATCAAATTTATCAATTATGATCACAATATAAGTTATCGACGATGATTAAGTTCGGAACGGGTTCAGCAGGAGGCCTCGTTTTTTGTCTATTACTATCAAACTACGCGGTCTGTCAGAGAGGTAAATGCAGGGATGGATCGCAAAACATCGCAAGGTATTCAGGCGTAATCCACTAAGGCGGTATCAATAAAGGCTTAGATAGGTGGTGTCATTGCTGCAACGGAAATCTCACTGGGGAGGGGGGGCTGTCTGACAGTTTCTAATGTGGCTTGTGCATCATCTGGATGGAGTCAGACAACTCCGAGCTGTCTGACATGCCAGTTGGCAACTGAATGGAGTCGATTGGCCTTGAAAATAAGTCAGATGGTCTTGACGATAAGACATGTTGCATATCACAACAGTCTGGTAGCCTCGCCCCTAAATCAGGTAGCTTATCAATGTCATCAGTATGCCTTAGAGATAACGCAGGTAGCCACTCATTGGAGTCAAGCAGCCTCCCACAGGAATCAAATGGCCACAATTTAAGATCAGATAGCCTTTCATGACGGTCATGCAGCCTCTTTAGGATAGGCAGCCTTACACCGTATTTGAATTACCCTGAAATGATGCCAGGCGTTTTCTTATTGGAGTCAGGTGCCTCGCAGTTGAATCAGATGTCGGCATCGCAGTTGAATCTGATAGTGGCCTAGCAGTTGACTCAGAAAAGCTGCCTTGTAATTGAATCAGATATAAGCCTTACAGTGTAATCAGATTTCTGAACATACCTTTGTGATACAAGTTTTTAAAGTCCGGTATTCTTGCTGCTGTTCTATATTCAACGATTTATCAGCTATTTATGCAGCCAGACAGACCAAAATTATTTGGGAGTTCAAATATATCGCAATTATTTCAAATTTTAAAGAGTGTAGTACAATATTGTACTGTTCCTCTTCAAGCAACGGTAACCCCACTGTGGAGAAATAGTATGTCGAAGTTTGATGGCGCAATTTGGTAGGCTCCGCCCACCACAGTCTCTTAAACGTCATTCCGCCATCACGCTGTAGTTTATTCTGAGTTCTAGTGTATACGTCATTTTGGTAGAAATGACGTATACTACAAACGACAGCGGGAAGCAATTGTTTTATTTTAGCAGTTGTGAAATCAGTCTAGCTTTGGGCATCGTAATATTCGAATGCATGTTGTAGTTTTATCTAGACAGTAGGTATTGTACTCCTCATGAGTTCACCATTATATGTCAGTTCATGTTCATGCAGTTATACTAAAGAATTTACTATTATTATTGTTACTTTCAACTGGAGTCGACTTAGTATTCTAATGTTGTTCACTGTTGTTGGAACATCTACCACAAATATATAAAAGAAACTCGAAACATTATTTGGGGAATTCCGCAACACCCACCTTCATTTCATTTATGTTTAAAGCTGCAAAAGTGTGGGTTTAAGTATGAACTGAAACAAAAGTTTAAATATCTTTTTCGCTGCATACAAATGAATGAGCCCATTGATCAGCTTTAGGCTTTGTTATGCTATTAAACATTGTTGAGCTGGTTTACAAATCCGTACTTTAATAAATATCCCTAATGACTGGAAACCATTGTCGAGGACCCCTATGAGGGGTATCCTTTGGCTTGTATCTAGAAGTATGAGGGCTGACTCAGTGATGACCCGTATTTGTATTTGTGTTTCTGCCGCACACTCTCTCACCAGTAATTAGATGTACAACACAGGACGATAATCAATTCGACAAGTCGTGTGTACAACAACAAGATATAATTTATTTATACAAAGGCAAGAGTCCGTAACAGGGATCTGGTGGCTGTTAAATCATAGAGCAAAGGTAATCCAAAAATGCAGCAAAGAAAATAATAATCCAATATAAATGAATGAACAAAGGGACGTTGTCTCGATATCTCTCTCTCTCTTATCTCAAAAAAACACTCAGTCGAAAGTCGACCGGACACGACTCGGACCCTCGGTCGAATGTCCATGAAAACTATCTTACATTACTCACATACCCTTTCTTGCGTGACCTCCTGACCAATCATCTAACATCTTTTTCTGTCAAATCAGGGGGTGGAGCCTAGATGGTGGGGTAGAGGTGGAGGTACGTCATACCGACAAGATAGCCGACCAGAGAACAGGAGTCAGGGAGAATCCCGAGTGGAATTTAACGTCTTTTCGTTAGTTTCTTTAACCCTCGTCGGGAAGCGGCTTTTCATGGTATGACGCAATTACGGGGGTAAAGAAATGTGAAAATAGCAGTGGGTATTTGTGGAAATCTCGCGACTAGTGTATTTTTTTTGATTTCATGAATGTGACGTGTAGAATTTGCCCTTACCCAGTTCAGCACGGGTCAAGGTTCCAGCCGCCATATTGAATCGTTTCATCGACGTCTCCCCCCCCCCAACCGTTTCATTGACGTCGTCTTCCCCAAAAACGTTGCACCAACGTATTCGCCCCCCTTACCCCCCGACCTTATTAAAGAAGAGAATAGTAGGGAGCGACCGATAATCGGATCGGTATCGGTATCGGACCGATATTGGCACTATCGGTTAATATCGGATCGGCCGATTGTTGTAGGGAGCGACCGATAGTCGAACCGATATTGGCACTATGGGTTAACTATCGGACCGGCCGTTTTTTGGCTGCCGGTACATTTTTTTTTTCACAACAGAGTTGCAGAAAAAAAAATCCGTAAATAACCCAATTCTATAACCAGATCAGACAAGATTTAAAAAAAAAAGGAAAAAAAAACCCGTACACAGAAATTGTCACGTCTACAAAAATTGCATTAGAGATATGACCTTGAAACAATAGGATTGGCATTTCTTAATTCTAATGTATGACCTTGAATGATACAATTAGTGAACATCTGTGTGTATTTTTTTTTTGGGATGGGAAGTTGGGGGGGAGCGGGGGGGGTAAACAAGACACGCGTGAACGAAGTGTTACAAAATATGTGAACATGGGTTGACATACGTCATACAGCACGAGAAAAACACGTGTTTGGCATTGTTGTTGCTTAAGGGG
The DNA here is from genome assembly GCA_021962125.1 of Bulinus truncatus. Taxonomy (NCBI): domain Eukaryota; kingdom Metazoa; phylum Mollusca; class Gastropoda; family Planorbidae; genus Bulinus; species Bulinus truncatus. The sequence goes on from JAGDYQ010000056.1 coordinate 5,670,606, forward strand.
CTGTCCATTAATTACGTCAACAAAATAGGGGGGAGGGGGGTCAGAAAATTTGTAGTATACGTCATTTCTACCAAGGGGGGGAGGTCAAGAAAAGTTGACGTCAACAATGTTACTTTTTTTTAATTTAATATAATTACTTAATAAATAGAAAAATTAAGCAGCGTTTGTAGTTCTGTGTTACACACTCGCTTAACATTCAGTATTTTAGTTAAACTAACTATATTTCTACTAATTTTGCCATATAAACATTTTGGAAGCCACCTTTTTTAGGGGGGGGGGTAATCAAATGTTGACGTAATTTTATAGGGGGGTCTCTGGAAGTTTGACAAGTTGTTGACAAGGGGGGGGAGGTAAAAATCGGCAAAAAATTTGTTGACATAAATAATGGACAGCCCCTAAAAAGAAAATATCGGTATCGGTAAAAATGCTGGGGAAAAATATCGTCGCACTATCGGTAAAAAGGCATATCGGTCGCTCCCTAGTGAATAGCAGTTGTTGAGTTAGTAAGGTGCTGACAATCATACGAGTTAGACATAGTTAGTTCGGTGTAGACAGTTCTAAGAGTTAGTTGTAGACATGTAGTGTAAAGGATATTTGTTTAAGTAGACGCAAAGACATTAGACAAAGGACTTATGTTGTATATATATATATATTCATCTATGTTTTAGAAGCCATTAAAGTTTAGATCTTTGTGTTTATATACCAAGTGTTGGCGTTGATATATTTATTTATATTAGTGAATTGTGTACGTAACATATTTGGTGAACATATTAAATCACCTGGCGAGCCTGCCCTCAACATATAGACTCTAAGATTTAACAACTGACGTTACTTGATGAGCCTGACCAAAGATTTATTGTATCTTCTTGAAGTTGTCGGAGCAGTTAGATATATCTATCACCTATGTCAGCAGGAGTATACCGACTCACCTACGTCAGCAGGAGTCATACCGACACACCTAGGTCAGCAGGAGTCACACCAACTCAACAGCAGCCAAGAGAAGAGTCACACCGACTCAACAGCAGCCAAGAGAAGAGTCACACCGACGCAACAGCAGCCAAGAGATGAGTCACACCGACTCAACAGCAGCCAAGAGATGAGCCACACCGACTCAACAGCAGCTAAGAAAAGAGTCACACCAACTCAACAGCAGCCAAGAGAGGAGTCACACCGACGCAACAGCAGCCAAGAGAAGAGCCACACCGACTCAACAGCAGCCAAGAGAAGAGTCACACCGACTCAACAGCGGCCAAGAAAAGAGTTACATCGACTCAACAGCAGCCAAGAGAAGAGTTACACCGACTCAACAGCAGCCAAAAGAGGAGTCACACCGACTCAACAGCAGCCAAGAGAAGAGTCACACCGACTTAACAGCAGCCAAGAGAGGAGTCACACTGACTCAACAGCAGCCAAGAGAGGAGTCACACTGACGCAACAGCAGCCAAGAGAGGAGTCACACCGACTCATATAGAATCTAGGAGAGCAGATAAAGCGACGAGAGGAGTCAGTCAGTATGTGTTGATTCTTAAAACCAGATATTTTTTTTTTAATTTTATCTTAGTGCACAATCAAATGTCTTGTTTGTTTTGAATCCTTATAGATATTTTGTTGGTGGTCTCTCACTAAGGATATCTTTGTTACTTTTGTAAAAGATTGGTTAAAATCGGTGCTCGGAGTGATTACATAACATTTATTTGTTAGATCGTTTACGTCTAGTTTGTACTTGTATGACAGTATTATAACATACAGTCATACTGTCTAGTTTTTGTATATGTGTCAGTATTGTTTTATTTGTTGTTCATATCAGTCTTTTCTCTGCCTTTTGTCTTGTTTAATTCGTATTGTATTTGTACCTGGAAATGTATTTAACTAGCTTGTGTGTGTTAGATAATAAGTATTGCATTACTCTTATTTGGTTGAAGTTAATATTAAGGTAAGTCAAGGTAACTCACTTGGTTTTAATATCATTATTCAAACTGAGAACATCATCATTCGAGCATTTCGTTACCTTAGGGACAAACATTTGGGACAGAGACGAAACAATTAGAGAACTGGGCGCAGGACAGGTTAGAGAAGGAACAGGGTAGGTTAGAGAAAGAACAAACTAGGTTAGATAAGGAACATGAGAAGGAACAGGCTAGGTTAGATAAAGAACATGATAGATTAGAAAAGGAACATACTAGGCTAGAAAAAGAACATTCTTACAAAATTGCACAAAGCCAGTTAAGAATCAAAGAATTACAATTAGAAAAAGAATTAAGGGATAGCCAGCTCAATAATCCCAAACCATCTACCTACCCCACAGTCGACCATAGATCATAGTCTTGCAAATAGAATAGCTCACTATAAATACCGTTTATTTGACGAACGTGACATGAGAGAACTCGACTTCCAAGAATCCAAATGGATATATTTATTAGGTAAATCTTTTACTAGTGACATTTCCCTCAAGATATGTTTAAATCAGGACAGTTACCAGGTAGCTAGAGAACAGCTTCTAAGGACATATGGACAGACAGAAGCAAGTTTTAGGAAGGCATTCCATCAAACAGTTTTACAAAAGGACGACGACCCCCAGACATATTTTGACAAATCAGGTACTGCCTTAGATAAATGGCTACAATATGTTAAGGTAGAAAGGACATTCGAATCCTTTAGGACATTTTTCTTGTTAGACAAGGCCATTAATTCCTGCCACCGTGAACTAAAATTTTTCATATTAGAAAGAGGACCGAAGACAGTAAAGGCAGCTGTAGGCCTAATAAGGAAATATAAAACTGCTCACCCTGACAGACCCACGACTACAGGGGACATTGATATACAAGACAATATATGTTTCAGTAGTGACACATCCAGGTCCCATCACAGACATAGTCAGAACAGAGTAAATGAGAATAGAACGGTAGTTATGACAGAGTTAATATGTTACAGCTGCAACAATAAAGGTCATTATGCAAGGAACTGTCCTTTGAATCATAATAGTAGGCAATGTAGAGTAAGCAGGTCACATGAGGAAACCGTAGAGACAATTATCAGGGAAGAGGTAGTAGTTCAAGAGACAGGGTTCATGACGCCATGTGTACATTAGAGCCATCCAAGCCTCTGACAGTAACAAAAGGTAGAGTAGGAAATAACGGCGTAGACGTGCTAAGAGATTCAGGATGTAATACAGTTTTAGTTAAGAAATATTTAGTTCGACCTTCCCAATACACTGGTAGATTTGGTAAGTGCAGAGACTTTGACGGACAAATTAAAACCTCCCCAATAGTGGAAATAGACATATATAATGGTAGAGTGGAAGCACAGGTAGTTGACAGTCTTATTACAGACCTTATTATAGGTAATAATGTTATAGAGATTAAGGACGACAAAAATAAAAGGCAAATTAAGTCAAATGACAAACAAAAGCCCAGAGTTAGATTCAGCGACGTACATCACAGTAGTACCCGTAGTGTAAAACCAATCATTTGTTTTCGTTGTGGGTTACACAACCACAAGTCTAGGGCCTGTCCAAAGCGTGTAGAGACACTGTTGTAAAATTGATCACAGAGAACAGTTCTGCTCCACAATTGCTAAATATAATAGAAATTACCGCCAGAAATATATAAATTGACCTAAGTTAAGCATACTATGAGTTCATTGCTTTAATTACTAAGTAGAATGCCATTTAAGCCATAAGTTATAAGTTGATGTTGTTACCATAAAAGTAGTAGGATTTGATGTTTGCTAAGGCTAAGTAAAATATGCAAAATGCGCAGTCAAAGGTAAGTGGTATAGGTCACACTAGATAGATATACTGAATTAAATATGATCAGCTAAGTCAAGGAGTCACACGGTAAGTTTAGATGTCTTGTTCATTTGACTCGTGTACTAAGATACTAAGATAATATATTCAATATTTCTCCCCTCTAAAGAAAATGTCCCTAAAATTGCATAGCTAGTTAGTTATTCACAGGCTGACTAACAAAGACCAGTACCTACATATCGTCATACACAAGTTCAAGTCGCCACTTTTGTGAGGGCTTACAGATTTATCTGTTACCAACCATCTAGTTTCACCTGTTTTCTCATCATATTCGTTCCACGTGTAGAGCCTCTCACTCAAGCGTAAACCAAGTCAACGACGCATTCCTGTTACCAACGAGATGCAAAACGTTATCAACAGTTTACATCAATGAAACAGACAAAACTAAAACCACACCTCATACATTGAAACGATTACCACAAGAGGTGTAGTTAGCATGTCATCTCGACCCCCAGTTCACCAGCGAGTGACAATTACAGACAATGGAACGTTTTCGTCTGTGATATGGGGGAAGGGGTGGGGGGTCAGGCCAAGTGTGACGTCACATTTTTTTATATATTTTTAATTTTATTTCTTATTTATCTTTTTATTGTTTTAGTAAAACTTAATAGTTTTAAAAATAATTTTCAAAAATTTTGTGAAACACTTGAATTAGTTGTATGTCAAAATAGCATGAAATGCATATCTTTTCAATGTGTTGTTCACAATTCCTCATGCTAGTTAGGAGTGCTAACTGCGATGCCTTGTTTTATGTGTAGCCTTACCGGAAGTGTTATTATTTCTTTGTTGTCTGCTGCATAATTATATCACTGATCAAGAAATTTGGAATTTGTATTATAATACAAAAAAGTAATTTAAGTTGCAATCCATCAATTCGTTAAAATAATCTTGATGCCTTATTCCTTGCAACCAGTGCACCAGGAAGAAGTGCTTATAATCACGTGGAACGTCGAATGACTCCATTTAGCAGTGAACTGTCTGGTGTCATATTGCCAAATGAACATTATGGCAGTCACTTTGATTCGCAGGGCAGAACAATAAATGAGGATTTGGAAAGAACAAACTTCACGTTTGCATGTGATTGTTGACCAATTTCCAACAGTTGCAGAATATATCAACCCTGAGAAATCTGAGTTGGATGCAGCAGGACTGATATCGAAGGATAAGGAATGGTTCACATCATGTTCACACCAGCAAATACTTCACTCAAATTGTGAAATGCCAGGACATAAACTGTTGCGACAAAGTACGGAGCTCATTTTTCAACGTTTTACGTTCGAGATTATTTCTCCTCCAAATCCAATCCCAATCAACCAAACAACTGATTGACTCAGAACTTCAGAAAGAGCAGATGCAGATGCTCCTTTATTGTTTGTGGTACAAACTCTCAAATTTGATGACATTATGCCAAGATCAACAGGAGTTTCTAAAGTGCAACCATATTGTCCATCTTTGCAGACCAGCTTACATGATCGAATTTGCAAAGTGTGTCACTTATACTTTGCCTCACAAACAATGTTAAAGAAACATACAGGATAAAACAGCTCGGACGCAGGAGAATGTAAAAAAAATAAAGCTGGGTGGACTTGTGGGACGACTTTGAAACACATTTCACCTGAAAAAATTCCCCATGGTTCTCACCAGGGATCGAACCCAGGACTCTCAGGTTGACAGTCGAGTATCTACACTACTCGGCCATCCGTCCCACTAAAGTTAAGTTTCCTTAAGCCCCAACAGGCTCATGGGGGCAGATGAAGTGCAGAATTCATGTTTCAGTAACCTCGGCATATAAGGGAATTATGTGGTTAGCACAACGCCCAGCTGCCTTTACTCCCCCAACATAAAGTCAGGTACCCATGTAAAGCTGGGTGGACTTGGGGACTTTCACCAGGACGTGAAAAAGCTCTTGGGTTTTCACTAAGATTCGAACCCGGGACCCTCCGGTCGACAGTCAAGCGCTCTAAACCACTCGACCATCCGTCCCCTAGGAGAATATGCCAAGCCCGAAATTTCCAGAATCATCTCAGATAAAACGCATCCGTTCTTTGAGAATCGCTGCTAGAAGGCAAAGAGAACTCATGGCAATTATTGGCAGAATGGAAAATGCACATTCAAAGGATATTCAATGGCTAGATGAGGATGAAGTTGATCTGTCTGCAACTATCCTTCCAGGAAACGATGATGGGGAAAGATTTATGTCAGTCGTATCTATGGATGAACACGTGACTTCACCATGGATGGATGATGTCTAGTGAATATTTTTTTAATTAAACATAATTCACAGGCCCACTATAAACATATTCAATACAGCACCAGAGCTGGTCACATAATTTGTCAATCTAGTCCTTTTTTTTAGCCGTATTGTTTTGTTTCCATTTTTATTATTTAATCACTGGTTGAGGTCAAGTTTCGCTAATCTACTTCTTATCCTGTGTCAATAGAATGCATAATCGGAAGATTATCTCAAAGTTGACCTCACCCATTGTAAATGAATAGGTAGCAGATAAATGATGTTTATTATATAATTGTCAAGTCTAATTTTTGCAATTTTTTTTTTTAATTCAATTGATTGAGTTACTGTTTCAAAGAATAACTATGACAACTGTTGACAATTAGTTATTTTACTATTAAAGTCATTTAATAATCTGATAGTTCTTTTAATATTTATATTTTAAGGCAGTTTAATAGTGAAGTGCGATTTAAGTTTTCGATAAAATTTTATTTAGTTGTTAATAAAATTGTGACGGGGGGGGGGGGGTCAAAAATAGCGTGACGTACTTTATGGACGGCCCCTTATCTATACACCATTTTTTGAATTCTAAAATTGGAAATTATTTCAATATTACTTTATTCTTCACACATAATTGTATTATTAACTCTCAACTGTTGTTCATTTTCAGCCATTCTTTTAAGCTGATTGCAGGGTGTTTTGGAAAACTAGGCATTTTTCATTATGTTATAAGCTACCTAGTGAAGTTATACATCATTGAATTTAGAAATGAATAAGCTATTTAATGATATAAAAGTTTTGATATCATAAAAATTTTTAATTTTGTAAAATTATAGTTTAATTATATAGTAAGAATAAAAAAAGTATGAAGAATTTAAACAAAATCTTTATTATTTACATAAACATTATTCATTTGTACGACACATAAATAAATTTAGACGTAAAATTATGATACTTTTTTATACTCAACTTTAAATGATACTATAGAAATTGAAAAAAAAAAAAAAGGACTGATGCCTCTAGAGTGAAAAAAGACATATAATTTTCACACAATGTTAGACAAGACAAAATTGATCATTAAAATTTATATATTATTATTATAAGTTACTGGAAACACATTTAAATGAATAAAAAAATCAAGTTTTCCACCATTTATTTGTTTTTCTAAGGATATTATATTTATTTAAAAGTTGATCACATTTGTCTACCCCTCCCATATTAAAAAATCACCAAATTTCACTTTTCCCAAGAAAATATGCTTAGTCACCAAACAGCCCGGCTTCAAATACGCGCGAAGCACTCCCTTTTTGGCCTTTTGTGTCAAAAAAGGGAGCCGCAGCGACAAAGATTCCTAGTGCATTATGTCTTTTTTCAACCCAAACTTGGAATATTTTTCCCCAAGTCCCACATTTTTACAAAAAAAAAAATCTATTTTTCTTTGCCCCTGTATCCCAGGGTCGGCGTTGCACATATATAATAAAACATAAAAAAAAATACCAAAAGTACAAATATAAAGAATTATAACATAAAAAAAATTGTCACCAACCGGTGGTCGAAAAGTCAATGCTTCGAACGTTGAGCGTTAAATGTGTTTTATTTTATTTTATTTGACAGATTCTATTTTATGTACAGCATTCCCTCATTTTACGCGGTTAAACGGCTACAGAATTTACCGCGACTGGGGATAAATGAGAAATGAAAATAATCTGGTTTTTTATTTTATAAAAGAAATTAGAAAACAACGCGAGTTGTCGAACATTGTTGAACGCGTCTTGCTTTCTTTGACCTATCGGGAATTCTACAAACGTGAGAAATCTATATATATTGTTGATCGAGTCCTGCTTTCTGTGACGTATTCGGAAATAATTGAGAATTCTCGCAGGCTGCTGCCGTTGCCTCGCAAGGTTGGGCGAAGAAGAGAAATATATATATAATATATTATACTAGTCATCCCGCGGCGTAGAATACGCCGCATTATCAATCAATATAGTTACTGTAATTATTTTTAAAATAAGCAATCAAACAAAATAACAGGCTGACATATTCGGAGAAAATACAAACTATGCAAATTTGAGCTTTGACCTATCATTTGCAGACTTTATGGTCACTATCTGGTACCTTCCAGCAACTTGTTTTTTATTTTATTGTTTACAGATTTTTAGTTAATTCTTTGGATGCCTTGATTGTCGATGAGCTGTCAGACTTAATTTTCTCTTTTTTGGTAACATATATTTTAATGCCTTTTTTTAAGATCAGGATTTTTTTCACTCAGATTCTAACAAACATATTTCCGGGTGTGGGTGTTTTAATTTGCATTGCTTTTTATTTTTGGTGCACTTTGTGTCTGCCTCAATCCAGCCCTTCCCCCAGCACACTATAGTGTTATTTTGATGTAACATTTTTTTTTCATTCAGGCCATGCCAGTCTCCATATTACCTGTTTTGTGTATTTTTTTAGACTTGCTCAACACAGCTCAATATTCTTTTAATATAACCTTCGTCCTACACTATTCAGTACATATAGATGTTAGTTGATATTTTATTTTGTAATGCGTACATATTCTGAAACAGTTAACATTTGTTTGTAATGCGCCATACATATTTATAATTTACTTAATCGGGATTTTCCCCTAAACAGCAGCACAAAGATATCAAAACAAAAGATTTCACCATATCTAATATTTTATTGTCTACACTTCAGCGTTGAATGTGTTCTCTTGACCCACTTTTAGCCTAATGTTAGCGCCAACCCCAGCCACAGCATTTTCACATCTTATCTATATTTATACACCATTTCTTTTTATCCCAAAAATTGGAAATTAGTTCAATATTACTTTATTCTTCACACATAATTGTATCATTAAATGTGTTTTTATTATTTTTTTATTTTTTTTTTTACAATAATCAGTTGACAGATTCTATTTTATGTACAGCATTCCCTCATTTTCCGCGGTTAAACGGCTACAGAATTTACCAAGACTGGGAAAAAATGAGAAATTAAAATAATCCGGTTTTATAAAAGAAATTAGAAAAAAAACGCAAGTTGTCGAACGCGCCTTGCTTTATGTGACGTATTCGGGAATTATTCGGGAATTCTCGCAGGCTGCCGCCGTTGTCTCGCAAGGTTGGGCAAAGTAGAGAAATATATATATATAGATTATTATATATATTTTTTAGAAAGGAATAAATAAATCATCTATATATTATGTATTATTAATTTCCAGAGTGCGTTAAATCGAAAGCGGAAAACAAGAATTCAAAATGGCGTCATCCCCGTGTCTCGATTCAATATTTGTTTTTGAAAAATCTACAGTTTTCAAATGTTTCTGTGCTTTTAATTATGAAATGTAATTCTAAAATATTAAAAATTAATAATTAGCATATAATATCATTCAAATTATTGTAGTTTTTATTACAACAGAGCATTTCAAAATCGTCAAACGCAAACAATAATAATAATCGAAAATCTCCGACGTTGGCGACGACGCCGACGATAAGACTAGTGACTGCGTTTTCGTATCTAATTTCGTAAATAAAGTTCTTTTTTAAAAGAAATTCTGCTCATTTCTGTACAAATTAAGTTCTCAGCTTTTATAATATTTCTTTTTTTTTTTTTTAAATACGGCTTTGAATTATTTTAAATTACAAAATAAAAATATAGGCCTAAAACTCGGCCAAAGGAGTGAAAACATAACCGAGCAATGTTTTTCTATTTGTACATTAAAATTGTAGCTTAGTTAGAGTGACGTTGTGGCAGAATGGTTAAAGCAGTTTGGGGTTGACTTATTTTTATGCCGACTATCCAGGTTCGATTCCTCCCAGAGACATATTTTTTTATTGTTTTTTTTTTTTTTCAGAATGTATCCTTTTAGTTGTTTTAATGAAAAGTAACTAACTAGATATCTTTGACATTTTTTAATTGAAATAATGTATCCTTTAGGATGTTGTAAGAAAAAGAAACAACAATAATTAGAAAAAGAAACAACAACTAATTAGGTTTTTAACTATTTAATAACTTAGAAAAAAACCAAAATAATTTTGAAAATATGTATCTAATCTGAACACAGAGGCGTAACTAGGGTGGGGGGGGGAGGTCCAAAATCGAAAGTCCTACCAGGCTCTAGCTTGAGGGGAGCCCCCAAAATTATTTTTTACATTAAATATTAAGTACATAATCTCATGTCATGGTATCGAATGTCAAAATGCAGGGCCCCCAAATCCTAGGTTCGGCAATGGCTTTACAATAGTCTATCTTCCTGCGAAGGCTTTGCAGGGTACAGCTAGTAGTTAACAATTCTCTGCAGGGCCCCCAAATCCTAGGTTCGGCAATGGCTATACAATAGTCTATCTTCCTGCAAAGGCTTTGCAGGGTACAGCTAGTAGTTAATAATTCTCAAAATCACGAAAACGCAATATCTATATATATAATTCTCCTCTTTGCCCAACCTTGCGGGACAACGGTGGCCTGCTTGCAAGACGCAATTCTCTCTCTTTATATATAGGTTTGTCGCGTTTGTAGAATTCTGGAATACGTCAAAGAAAGCAAGTCGCGTTCAACAACGTTTGACAGCTCGCGTTGTTTTCTGATTTCTTTTATAAAACCAGATTATTTTAATTTCTAAATGACGTTTTGTCCTTTTATTTTATGAAATATATTAAGCTATGCGAGCACAATGGCGGATGTTCAATACTATTTCATGTCAAGGCAGCTCCAGTAATTTTAAAAAAAGTATTATTTGGTCGTAATCATGTTTTTATGTGTGCTCTAACTATGAAACTATTTCATTTATCCCCAGTCGCGGTCAATTATGTAGCCGTTTAACCGCGGAAAATGAGGGAATAAAATAAAATTAGCATGTCAACTGATTATTATAAAAAAAAATAAAAAAAAAAATAAAACACATTTAATAATACAAATATGTGTGAAGAATAAATTAATACTAGTCATCCCGCGTCGTAATACACCGCCTTATCAATCAATATAAAAAACACGCTTGCTGTGATCCAGCCCTCCCGTCTCCACACTATAGTGTTTTTTTTTTCCGCTGTCGCGAGTTGTCGACGTATTTGGGAATTCCACAATATATAAATAGTCCTGCGTCTCGAAGTTGTGAATTATATATATAGATTGAACTAATTTCCAATTTTAGAATTAAAAAAAAATGGTGTATAAATATAGATAAGATGTGAAAATGCTTTGGAGGCCGGCGCTAACATTAGGCTAAAAGTGTGTCAAGAGAACACATTCAACGCTGAAGTGTAGACAATAAAATATTAGATATGGTGAAATCTTTTGTTTTGATATCTCTGTGCTGCTGTTTAGGGAAAAATCCCGATTAAGTAAATTATAAATATGCATGGCGCATTACAAACAAATGTTAACTGTTTCAGAATATGTACGCATTACAAAAAAAAAATAATAACTAACATCTATCTGTACTGAATAGTATCAAATTAATTCTATAGTGTGCTGGGGGAAGGGGTGGATTGAGGCAGACCATAAATAAAAAGCAATGCAAATTAAAACGCCCACCCCTCGAAATATGTTTGTTAGAAACTGAAAGAAAAAAATTACAATTCACACACACACGCACGCACGCACACACACACATTTATTAATAAATAACTTTTAATTTGGATGAATTTAATTATAATTAACCCTACAGTGCCCCATGATTCATATATGAATCAACCATATTCTTTCATTATTATAATTTTATTATTAAAAAGCTTGGTAAAGAATTATTACACTTGGCATGTCGTCATCATATGTATGAAATCGTCTTGAGTGACGTTTTTAAACATTCTCTTGGGCAATCCAGTGGCCCTGAAATAGGATTATTAAAACGTTTTGTGACAAGTGGTCATTAATTGACAAAGAAGATTATGAAACAGCTCTAAATGATAAAACCTGTTCTGACATTTTGGCTCCTCACAGCATACTCAAACAAGATGCACTAATTTATTTAAAAACAATTCTTGAATCTACTTGACAATATCGAGATGGCTACAAGGAATTATTGGAACTAACAATTTTGTTCCTTGGTGATGTTCCTCCTCGTGGAGCTCATGTGATGACTCCCGTAGCCATACACAGAGCTAGGTGGATGGCTAAAATTGTATATTCAATGAAAATATGGATGTCCAAGAGACAGTTCAAATTAACGGCAAAAGAGGAAACATCACTTCGAGATATAAGCTTGTTTGCTAGTTTGGTGTACACCAAATTTTGCATATCATGTCCCAATCCAACACTGGCTCCGTCGAATGATCTCACTTTTCTGAAGACTATTTTGCAACATAAAGCCATTAACAATGGAATTTTTACAGCTGCAGCATCAGCATTTTTGAGGCATTTATGGTATCTTAGTGAAGAAAAGGTAGCATTGGCTTTTTTTGATAATGAGATCAGCAATGAAACAAAAACAAAAATGGTTTCGGCTCTGCAACATGCTGGAAAGAATGAACCACAGAAACGAATAAAAATTGATTTTACTTCAATTGAAAATATGCAACTAGAAAGTTTTGTAACAGAGAATACTTTGAATTTTTTTTAACACTTTGGAATTACCAACTTCATTTTTGACAACTGTTGCCCCAGACAATTGGACCAAAAATGAAGAGTTTCAACAGGCTTTAAAATATGTAGAAAGTGTACGAGTTGTTAATGATACAGCTGAAAGAGGAATAAAACTAATTCAGAATTTTAACTGTTCAATTACCAAAAATGAAGAACAAAAGCAATTCTTGCTGCAGGTAGCCTCTGGACACAGGCCAAAGTTTCCTCTGCCACAGAAATCTTTGTTGATCGATGGAACCAAGTTGTCAAAAACAATAATTAATAAACTTTTTATTCCGATACAATACAATAACTTAGGAACCTGAAACACTAACTATTATTTAGAATTTTTTTAACTATTACAAAGATTTTTTAAAATACTTTTTCTTTACCATAGTGAATGCAAATATGTTATTATAAACCAGAAGCTTATATCTTTATTCTTTAATTATTTTAATATGTAAACAATAATATAAATAATTTAGTTTTAAAAATAGACCATGTTTTTTTTTATTGATATGCATTAAAAGTAAAAATATAATGCTGTATTTTTACATTATTAATCATTTTTAGATTGCCCACTAATAACCCGAAAAATATAAAAACTTAAAGTTGATGAGCGACCTGTACAAGTTATACAATCATGCCCAAACTTCAAAATTGTTATTATTACACATAATGTCACAAAATGAAATGGTACCATCAGAGAAATATTAAAAAATTTTTTTTTGCACCACCCAAATATATATATATATATATATATATATATATATATATATATATATATATATATATATATATATACCTATAAGAGGCATTTGCTGTCTGTCTGTCTGTCTGTCTGTCTGTTCCCTTATAACTCAAGATCCAGAAAAACAAATAACGTGAAATTTGTTACACATACACGTAATTACATGGGGAAGGTTATAGGACAGGTTTCGTTTCATCTCGATGGGTAGTTTAATTGTAATTATTTTTTTTTATTTTAGTATTTTACTATATTAAAGTAATCTCGACGGCGCCATAAATAAAATTCCTCTGTGACGTCATTTCCCGATTCGAATAGAACTTGCGCGCTGGTGCTGTATTGTGCCTTTGTGATGCAAAGAATTGTTGATGTTTTTTCATGCTTCCCTATTTGTACAGCTCTAGTAAGATAAAGGAATGAAGAAGGATTTTAGAAGAAATGTGAAGCCATAATAAGTATATATATATATATATATATATATATATATATATATATATAGAGAGAGAGAGAGAGAGAGAGAGGGAGAGGGAGGGAGAGAGATAAAAGAGAGAGAGAGAGGGGGCATGAGAGAGAGAGAGAAAAGGAGGGTAAGAGGGAGGGAGGGTTGGGGGAGAGAGGGAGGGGATGGACAGGGGGAGAGAAAGGAGGGGGAGAGAGGGAGATGGGGGAGGGAGGGAGAAGGGGGAGAGGTAGATGGGAGAGGGAGTAGGGGGAGATGGAGAGAGAAAGGAAAGGAGGGAGAGAGGGGGAGGGAGGGGGAGAGAGGGGAGGGAGGGAGGGAGGGATAGAGATAAAGAGTGAGGGGCAGAGGGAGGGGAGAGAGAGGGGAATGAGGAAGGGGGGGAGGGGAGGGTGAGGGAGAAAAGGGGGGGGAGAGAGGGAGATGGGAGAGGGAGCAGGGGGAGAGGGAGATGGGAGAGGGAGAGGGGGGGGGAGATGGAGAGAGAAGGAAGGGAGGGAGAGAGGGGGTAGGGAGGAGGGGGGAGGGAGGGAGAGGGGGAGGGAGGGAGAGAGAGGGTGGTAGGAGAGGGAGGGAGAGAGATAAAGAGTGAGGGGGCAGGGAGGAGAGAGAGGGAATAAGGGAGGGAGGGAGGAAGGGGAGGGATGGAGAAAGGAGGGAGAGAGAGGGGTTATGGAGGGAGAGAGGGATGGAAGGAAAGAGGGAGGATGGACGTTGGGAGAGAAGGAGGGGGAGAGAGGGAGAGAGGGAGAGAGGGAGATGGGGAGAGAGATGGGAGAGAGGGAGGGAGGGAAAGGAGAGAGATGGGGGAGGGAGGGCGGGAGAGAGAGGAAGGGAGAGAGAGGGGGTAGGGAGAAAACAGAAGGTAAACAGAAAGCCTTATTTTAAACCCGGGCAAAGCCGGGTACTTGTAGCTAGTATATATATATATATATATATATATATATATATATATATATATATATATATATATATATATATATATATATATACTTATAAGACGCATTTGTTGTCTGTCTGTCTGTCTGTCTGTTCCCTTATAACTCAAGATACAGACAATCAAATAACGTGATATTTGTTACACATACACATAATTACATGGGGAAGGTTATAGGACAGGTTTCGTTTCATCTTGATGGGTAGTTTAATTGTAATTTTTTTTTTTTTATTTTAGTATTTTACTATATTAAAGTAATCTCGACGGCGCCATAAATAAAATTCCTCTGTGACGTCATTTCCCGATGATAGAATAGAACTTGCGCGCTGGTTCTGAATAGTTCCTTTGTGCTGCGAAGAATTGTTGTTGTTTTTTAATGCTCCCTGATATGTACAGTTTGAGGAATGTAAAGAAAGGAATGAAGACGGATTTTTAGAAGAAATGTGAAGCCATAATAATAAGTATATATATATATATATATATATATAGAGAGAGAGAGAGAGAGAGAGAGGGAGGGAGGGGGAGGGAGAGAGACAGATAAAGAGAGAGAGAGGGGGCAGGGGGGAGGAAAGAGGAAAGGAGGGTAGGAGGGAGGGAGGGGAGAGAGGGGGAGGGAGGGGGTGGACAGGGGGGAGAGAAGGAGGGGAGAGAGAGGAAGATGGGGGAGAGGGAGCAGGGGGAGAGAGGAAGATGAGAGAGGGAGCAGGGGAAGAGGGAGAGAAAAAGAAGGGAGGGAGAGAGGGGGTAGGGAGGGAGATAGAGGGGCAGGGAGGAGGGAAAGAAGAGGGTGGGAGAGAGGGAGAGAAAGAGTGAGGGGCAGGGAGGGAGAGAGAGAGGGAATGAGGGAGGGATGAAATGGGAGAGAGAGAGATGGGAGAGAGGGAGGGAGAGGGAGGGAGGGAAAGGGAGAGGGGGGAGGGAGAGAGAGAGGGAGACGTGAGAGGGAGGGAGAAAGGAGGGAGGGAGAGAGGGGGTAGGGAGGGAGAGAGGATGGGAGAAATGGGAGGGAGTGAGAGATAAAGAGAGAGAGGGGGCAGGGAGGGAGAGAGGGGGAGGAGGAAGGGAGGAAGGTGGAGAGAGGGGGCGGGGGTGAGAGAGAGAAGGGAGGGAGATAGGGGAGAGAGAGGGAGAGGTAGGAGAGTAGAGAGGGAAGGAGAGGGAGGGAGGGAGGGAGAAAGGGATGGAGGGAAAGAGAAAGGGAGAGAGGGGTAAAGAGGGAGAGGGAGGGGGAGGGAGGGAGAGAGGGGGAGGGAGAAAACAAAAGGTAAACAGAAAACCTTATTTTAAACCCGGGCAAAGCCGGGTACTTGCAACTAGTAGTAGGCAAACCGTCCATCTCGAAAGATGATGGTAGCGCTCTGGTTAGTCATCTAGTCGTTTTTTTTTTGTTTTTTTTTTTTGATAGCAGGTTCTTGAGTGACTCAGCAGACCGATCCTGGACTGGCAGACTCTTCCGCAGTGGCCACAAGTGAAGCTGGGTGGGGGACCGAGGGCCTGTTTCTGTCGTGCGGTCTTCCTTCTCTGTCTTTTGGACTCCTGCTGTTGGTTCCTTACTTGTTCACCATTAAGGATGCCTTTGTGGACAGCCTGACGCCACCCACTCCGGTCGTCGGCGAGCTGTTCCCAATTGTCGAGGCTGATGCCGGTCAGTTTGAGGTCGCGTTTGCAGACATCCTTGAATCGCAGTTGCGGGCGACCAGCGGGACGATGCCCGGTGGCGAGCTCTCCATATAGGATGTCCTTTGGTATGCGTCCATCTTGCATTCGATGCACATGACCCAGCCAGCGTAGACGTCTTTGGCACAGAAGGAGATGCATGCTCAGTGAGCTGGCTTGTTTGAGTACGGCAGTGTTGGTGATTTTGTCCTGCCATCTGATGCCAAGGATGCGACGGAGACAGCGGAGGTGGAAGCTCTCGAGTCGATTTTCCTGTTTGGTATAGGTAGTCCAGGTTTCGCTGCCATATAAAAGAGTGCTGAGAATACATGTGGTATACCTTGAGCTTGGTGTTCAGTGTCAAATGTTTGTTAGTCCATACTCGTTTGCTTAGTCTGGCCATGATACTGGTTGCTTTAAGTAAAGCCTTTTGTCGATCTCGTCATCCAGGGAGACAGACTGCTGGTGATGGTGGAGCCCAAGTATGTGAATTTGTCAGTGACCTCCAGAACTTCGTTGTCGATGGTGATTGAGGGTTGAGCTGGGATGCCTTATCCCATGATGTTGGTTTTCTTGATACTGATGGTCAGTCCGAATTCTATGTGCATGC
This sequence comes from Bulinus truncatus, assembly GCA_021962125.1. Lineage (NCBI taxonomy): Eukaryota > Metazoa > Mollusca > Gastropoda > Planorbidae > Bulinus > Bulinus truncatus. The sequence goes on from JAGDYQ010000056.1 coordinate 5,687,610, forward strand.
TTGAGCTAAGCGATCCATCAGGAGCTGTAGGTGTTCCTCTGTGTGTGCTGTCAGGGCTGCGTCATCAGCGAACAGCATGTCTCTGATAAGGATAGTGCGGATCTTGGCTTTTGTTCTTAGGGCGTGGGCCATGTTCAGCAGCTTCCCATCACTTCTGGTATGTAGGTAGACTGCACCTTCTGTAGAGTCTTTAAATGCAAAATTCAGCATCATAGAGAAAAATATGCCGAATAGTGTAGGCGCTAGAACACAGCCCTGTTTGACTCCGCTTTTGATTGTAAAGGGTTCTGAAGTGTCCCCATCGTAGCTGACGACTCCCTGCATATTATCATGAAAGGAGGTTATAATGTTGAGCAACTGAGGTGGACATCCGATCTTCTTCAGTAACAGGAACAGGCCGCTTCTGCTTACTAAGTCAAACGCCTTGGTTAGGTCGATGAAGGCGATGTACAGCGGCATCTGCTGTTCTCTGCACTTCTCCTGGAGCTGACGCACTGAGAATATCGTAATACGTGACAGTGGATCTCTCTTGTCGGAAGCCGCATTGTGATTCGGGGTACACGCGGTTTGCGAGAACCTGAAGACGGTTGAGGACCACGCACGTGCAAAGGCTTTACCTACAATGCTCAGCAATGAAATACCCTGTAGTTGTTACAGTCACTGGGCGATCCCCCTTATTCTTGTACAGGGTGACTATCTTGGCGTTGCGCATGTCTTGCGGAACTCTGCCTTCCTTCCAACATAGGCAGAGGAGCTCATGGAGTGGCTCTAATAGGGCAGGTTTTCCGCATTTGATGATTTCAGGCGGGATGCCATCCTCACCCGGCGATTTACCACTGTTCAGGGCATCAATGGCTTTACTGGAGTTCATCCATGGTAGGTTGAGCATCCAGCTCCTTTCAGGACGGTCAAGTCTTCTCTGTATTGTCCAATGCTCTCTGTGTGACAGGAGTTTTCACTGGAGTACAAATCTAGATAGTGTCTCCACCCACCTGCCCATTTGCTTGCTTTTGTCAGTGATGATATCCCCTGATTTGGATTTCAAGGGTGCAGTCTTCTTTGATGATTTGCCGTTGCTTGCTTGATGCCCTCATACATCCTCCTCCTTATGTTGCCAGTCTCCGACGCTTGCTGGATGCTATATGCCAGTTGAAGCCAGTAGTCATTTGCGCAGCTTACGTGGGCAGTCTGCTGGGCCTTTCTCGAGCAGCCTTCAGCTCCAGAAGATTGTGCTTACTTGGGTCGCGTTTGTAGCTTATCAGTGCTTTTCTCTTGGCATCAATGACGGGCTCTAGTTCAACAGCGTTTGCCTCAAACCAGTCGGTATTCTTGTGTTCCTTTGTACCATACGTCCGAGCAGCAGCTCTGTAGATAGTGTTCCGGAGCGGATTCCACATATCTTCTGCATTCGACTCTTGGTTGCAGCTTTTGGCAGTTCCCCCAGCCTTGCTATGAACTCCCTGGTTTTTGGCTTGGTTGGTGGTTTGACTAGTGTTGATTTTTTGGCTGGCATTTCTTTTTGGAGTGATGGAGTCTCTTGGGGCGCAGCTTTATCTTGGAGGCAATGAGGGAGTGGTCTGTATCGCAATCGGCGCTATGGTAGGCTCTGGTGTTACGAACGTTATTCAGAGAGTCGCGCCTGGTGATGATCAGGTCCAACTGGTGCCAGTGATTTGATCTTGGATGTCTCCAGGACGCCTTGTGACATGCCTTGTTCTGAAAGTAGGTGTTTGTCACGCATAGGCCGTGATAGCAGCAGAGTTCGAGTAATCTCTGGCCGTTTTCGTTCATTTTCCCTATGCCATGGTGACCCAGCACACTTGACCAAGAGTCATGGTCAGAACCAACACGAGCGTTAAAATCCCCCAGAAGGTAGAGGTGTTCCGAAGCAGGGACTGCGGCAATTGCGCTGTTTAATAACTCATAGAACTGATCTTTAGTCTCCGTGCTGGCTTGCATGGTTGGTGCATAGATGCAGAGGAGGTTGGCGGTACCAGATGCTGTGAATAGACGCAGGGTAAGGATTCTCTCTGTGCCGTGGGAAGGAGGTTCAATCATTTGGAGCAGGGTGTTCTTTATGGCGAAGCCGACTCCGTGTTCTCTAGATTCCTCGACGTCTTTCCCCTGCCAAATAAACGTATAGTGTGCTTCCCTCAAAGATCCAGTCTCTGGGAGGCGCGTTTCTTGTAAGGCTGCCACATCGATGTTTAGTCTGTGCAGCTCAAGATCGATGACTGCGGTCTTGCGGAAGTCATCGATTTTCTGTAAGTCATCTGTCAGTCCAGTGCGCATAGTGCGCACGTTCCAGCTTGCAATGCGGAGAGCTGGAGACTCCGTCTTTATCTTTGAATGTCTTCCTGGTGCATGTGGTAACGATCTGCCTGTTGAGCTGCGCTCTAAGCTCCAGGCACCCACTGGAGCAGGCAGGCCGTGGCGGGTCAACACCTTATTGGCCGGGGCTGCCCAGCTTAAGGCGGGCGGTAGTTGACCAGTGGGACTACGAGGGACCCTCCACCATTGAAGACAGCCCGTGGCGTCCAGCTCTACGCCAATTGAGCAAGGACTTATAACCCGTAGACTGCTGTCTTCTTGTTTGTGCTCTCGCCGTGAGGCGAAGACTGGAGTAACGTCTCCAGAGCGCAGGCCTGGGCGAAGTTTGTGGAGGCCTTGCGCTGCCCAGACAACAGGGCCTCCCTCTCGGCTTTGTCGACGGGGCCCAAGGGGGTGCAAAGCACCACGCTTGGAGACGACTTGGCTGCAGAAGTTGCCGGAAGGACATCATGAATGGTGTACATCCGTCTTAGGGACCCCGGCTCCTGATTTTTTCCTCAGGGTTGACTCCCGAAGCCTTTCCCATGGTTGGGTTAGCCTGCAAGGCAGCAGCGGTTTGAAATCAGGGTTTTCCTTCCCCTAGATGGGTTGCCCTCCCAGGCTGACGAGCCCTAACTGCCCGAAGCGGCTGGTTTTGAGGGCGCCAGTGGCCGCCTTTGCCCCTTCTCCTGTCAGTAGAGCAGTTTCGCCGGGCTTGAAATAAGCCACACGAGCAGGCCAGGAGCTGGACTTAGCTGTCAGAGGCTATATGAGACGCACGCCATGAGGGAGCATTTTATAGGCAGTGGGAGCTTATCCCCTACCACCACCACCACCCCGGCTATAGGACAACCATTGAATCCCATCCTAAAGCCTCAAGCCTTTTCGAGTTTTCAAAATAACTAAACCATAACTTTGGTCTCACATTAGAGACATACTGTGTTTTTCAACATCTGAAGATTGGTATGTAAGCAGGACCGTAAAACTCGGGGATTACAGGGTTGTAAGTGGGGTCGGCATGCTTATTTATAGAATATTATTTTATTATTGTGTTTGTCATAGACAAATGGGACCGTAGCAGTGTGCATAGCCTGTGGCTAGAGTCAGTTGATCTCTTCTTTACCAGGAGTTGCGTCTTGGGACATGATAAACCGAACCGGCAAATACATAAGACCTAAAGTCGATTTAAGCAGCGTTATTGATTTTCATTTGGATAAAAATTCTAAGAATAGCCACACCATAGTTAATATAATATGAATTGGTGTGGTCTCTCCAATTGGTAGTCTCTCCAATGGGTGGTCTCTCCAGCTGGTGGTTCCTCCAATTGGTGGTCTCTCCAATCGCCACTTCCTAAGGTCGCCTCTTGTCATAAGACCACCAAAACACAATGCTAGGACTGCTCATGAGGTAAGACGGCCACGACACAGAGGCGTTTAGCGATGACTCTACAGATTGGTTTGTGGGCGTATATGCGATTACTAAAGACAATACACCTTTAAAACTGATCAGATAGGGAGGCTATATGACAGCAAATAGTATTCTTGATAATAATTGTTTAAAATTATGATAAAATAAGCATACCGCAGTCTGACCCCCAGAAAAAGCTAAACGTAAGCCTATAAGATAATTTTATATAAAAAAATTAATTTAACCTCATTAAAACTAGATGGCGCCAATACTTCAATATACAAAGAGTGTGAATCTTTGAAGAAATCTGCTCTGATGTTCGGTGGAAAAACTGATGCACTCTGTCTTTATTCAGTGCAGTGACTGTTTTGCACATTTAAAATGACGATATTTGGGAAAATCCGAACATTAGCTTGAATACACAGGGGGATTTGAAGACAGGTTTTCAAGTAGCCTACATCAAGTATGTTGTATACCTTGGCGTGGATAGATTTTGTGCCACCGGATAGGATTATAAAAATGCAGCCCACACCAGTGGCGCAACTGTGGGGCATTGGGGGTTTTGCCCTCCGAAAAAAAAATATTAAAAAAAGATTAGACCAAAATTAATTAAAAAAAATAAATATATATAAATAATGTGATTTTTAATACAAGTGATTTTTTTGCTCCCCCCCGAAAGTTTGGTCTAGTTGCGCTTCTGGCCCCCATTTCCGGGTATTTTCGAGATCCGAATGCCGAATAGTACATCAAATAAAGTTCATTTATTAAATAGTTCATCCCAAAGAAAATAATCCCCCACTATGGGTAAACAATCTTAACATAAATAACCCCCGATGATTAAACTCTTACAATCTTAATTCCTTCATAATATTTTAATGGACTCCTTCAAACAGTTCTTCATTTTATGTTTTATGTTGTTCAACATGACGTATTTTTTTTTTAAACAAAGAGAGACGTGAGTGAGTGCCTGTAAGTTAAGCGAAACGCTACATGTTTATCAGGTGGTTTATTTACTTTTAGTACACATTGTGTCATTGTACCATTAACTAAGAAAAACATGCCAACTCGGCAGTGCCGAACCTATGGATTTGGGGGCCAGGTGGACTTGGCCTTTTTGGGGAGGGGGCACCCTGCATTTTGACATGAGATTTTTTTTGGTCCCCTCAAGCTGGGTCTAGGGGAAGAAAGAATCTTTGTGTAGCTTTCATCTGAGCTTTAATTAAAAAAAATAATATTCCATCAATCCAGTTGAGGCCGCAGACACAGAAAATATCAGGTCTCTTAAAAAAAAAGGAAATATCAAAGCTTTAAACATTATAGTTCATTGAAGCCAGTGCTGAACCTAGGGATTTGGGGTTTGTCCTCTTCGGGGCCCCTGCATGTTGACATGAGATAATGTACTTAATATTTAATATAAAAAAGATTTTCTGGGGCCCCCGTCAAGCTGATAATACTTAAATCTCACCCCAAAGAGAATAATCCTCATATTATGGGCTCAGAAGCTTAACAAAAGAACCCCGACTATTAAACGTTGAATCTAACATTCAACAATAGCCTACATAATTTGCACACAATAATTATCATTGATAAATCTTAATTCATTCATAATATTTTAATGACCCCTTTCCAAAACAGATCTTCTCCTTTTTATGTTTTATGATGTTCAAAATGACGTAGTTAAAAAAAGAGAGACGTGAGTGCCTGTGTTAAGCAAATGCTACATGTTTAGCAGGTGGTTTACTTACTGCTATACTTATTGTAGTATAGTACAACATATCGTACTGAGAATTAATTCAAGATACTACGGCCAACTCGGCAGTGCCGAACCCTAGGGATTTTGGGGCCCGGTGGGCTTTGGCCTCTTTAGACAGACACAGGAACACATTAAGTATTTTTAGTATTATAGATTTTTTTTGCGCGTAATTTTATATTGCATTTTGATGATCAAGCATCTTGCCGGTCACGTCTGCTACAGCTGCACTAATAGTTTCATATACATGACACCTGTAATCAGTATTTTTTCAGAATTATTGTGATACTGAGTTAAATTTAACATTTTATTGTTGATTAATGCAATTAAAGTGCAATTGATGCGTTAAAATTATACGACGCATTTTTAACACAAACACCTAACTGTATTAAATTATACTCAAATCCTGTTATTTCAGACATGCAAAAAAAAAATCAGTAAATAAACCAATTTTATAACCAGATCAGACAAGATTTAAAAAAAAAAGGAAAAGAACACCCCGAACACAGAAACTGTCACGTTTACATAAAATCATAGCAGCGATATAACCTTGAAACATAGGGTTGTCATTTCTTAATTCTAATGTATGACCTTGAATGATACAATTAGTGTACATCTGCTAGGAAGCTTGGATTGACAGGTGCCATGGTTTTGAAATGATGAAACTTGCGTAAACTTGTTTGGGACAGAGGAGGTACGCCGTCTAAAATGTAACTGGGTTGGGAAAGGGGGAAAATAAAAAAAACGCGTTAATAATAAGTGAGCATCTACTTTCTGGCTATACTATTATGTTATATAAATGACGTGTGTATTTTTTTGGGATGGGAAGTGGAGGGTAGGGTAAACAAGACTTGCCGTGTGGCGAAGTGTTACAAAATATGACAGGGAAGGGGGGAACAGGGGTTGACATACGTCATGAGTTCGGAAACTACAGCATCGGCAGAAAAACACTTGAGCCATTGTTGTTGATTAAAAAGAAAACTATTCGCATCACTTTGACGTGATTGATACATGTCAATAAACAGGTCTCAATAACTAATTCAATAGACATATAGGCTAATGCTTAATAAATTTGTTACAATTAATTATACCTCTTTCGTAAATTAATCTGACTTGTTTATTTATGCCATTTATGCTATGATATTATGACATTGGTTTCAGGACTCCAGCTGAAAACAATTATCGATGCAGCCACAATTTCCCTGTACCCTTCAAAGCCTTTGCATGAAGATAGACTATTGTATAGCCAATGTTGAACCTAGGGATTTGGGGCCCGGGGCTTGGCCTTTTTGGGGTCCTTGCAATTTGACGTTTGATATCATGGTACAGTATTTATGTGTACTTAATATTTAATGTAAAAATATTTTGGGGGCTTCCCTCAAGCTGGGGCCCGGCGGGACTTTCGATTTTGGACCATCCTCACCCTACTCTAGGTACGTCTCTGTGTTCAGCTTTGATACATATTTTCAAAATAATTCTTTTTTTAAGTTATGAAAAAGTTAAAATCTAATTAGTTGTTGTTTTTTCATATAAATATCCTAAAAAAGATAAATTATTTCAATAAAAAAATGTCGAAGAGATCTAATTAGTTAGCCTTTCATTAAAACAAAAAGATACATTCTGGAAAAAATTAATAAAAATGTCCCTGAGAAGAATCGAACCTGGATAGTCAGCGTAAAATACAGATGATGCCAAGCTGCTTATCCATTCAGCTACAACGTCACAAGATCAAATTCATAATTATAATGTAATATTTAAAAAAAAATTGCTCGGATTTTTTTTTCACTTCCATTTGATTTAGTTTTAGGCTCCTTATTTTTATAATTTAAAATAAATGAAAGCCCTATTTATTAAAAAAAAATATTAAATATTATAATAGCTGAGAACTTAATTAGTATAGAAATTAGCATTTTATATTATAATGACTTAAAAAAGACCTTTATTTACGAAATTAGATACGAAACGCGCTCGCTAGTCTTATCGTCGGAGATTTTCGATTATTACTATTGTTTACGTTTGATGATGTTAAGATGCTATTTGTTGTAATAAAAACTACAATAATTTGAATGATATTATATATTAATTATCACTTTTTAATGTTTGGGACTTTACTCTTCATAATAAAACTACAGAAACTATTTAAAACTGTAGATTTTTCGAAAACAAATATCGAATCGAGACACGTGCAAGACGCTATTTCGAATTCTTGTTTTCCGCTTTCGATTTAACGCAGAATCCAAATGAAAAATATGTATATATAGACTAGTTTGAACACAAACAAATGCATTGTATTGTGTCGTTAAAAATGTGCGTCAATTTGCGATATAATTTTAAATCAACTTTTTAAATCGAACAGCAGTCCTGACATATTTTAAAATTTTTATTATAATTTATTTCGAACATTTTATAATTTATTTCCAACAATGTTCTTAATAAATGTCGACCATGGCTTTGTCCAATTATATGAAAGAACGTCGACGACATCAAGGATATCATTATATCAATGAAAAGTTTGTCGATACATTATTAGTTCTCATTGATATTGTTGGGTGAACTTCCAAAAATCTCTAGGTAGGCATTAAAGGACACGTGGGTTCGTTAGTTGAATAATAAGATTTATTCACAGTCTACAATGTACAGGTTATAATAAGTCCAGGCTAAAACAAAACATAAAAGTCCATTATGCGTACAACTAATCCAGTTGAAACGAGTCTACGTGTTATCGCTGGCAATGTGCTGATAACGAACTCACTGCATCAACAGACCTGGGGTTCTCCTTCTTCTTCTCGTCCTATTCGTCCTGTTCGACTTGTTCTATCGTTGTCACTTTCCTATGAATCAACGCACAGTTCCTTTTATAGGTCCCACCCACGCCAAATCCATCGTTTTCCCGCCTAAATGGAGGGTGAAGGTCATTGCGTGGGAATATAAGTGGCAAATAACACATTTCATCACTTGTACTGGCACTTCGGGGGAGTGAACGACCGAATTAACAATGTGTAGGCGTACATGAGTCGTGATTGCATCATTCATCTCGGAGCTATAACACTGACCCCCTCTTTAAGTCTGTTCGGTCCGACAATTCACGGATGTGATATTAAGTGCAGGGTGCTGAGTAGCGCTTTTGAGTGTAACGATGTAGGTTATTTTAGCACAATAGTTTACGGTTTAGGAACAAAATGTGCGTGGGGAGGGGGTGCATCATTGTGACCAGATAGAAGAATAATTTACGCGAAAGCACGCTCCATCCTCCCCCATGTTAATTAGTTGTGAGTCACCGGCGGTACTGAGAGCTCACGGAGACAATTTACCTGGGAAAGAATGTTCGTGACCATGACACGTAGGATGAAGTTGGAACCGTTACGAAAGTCGTGGGGCAGAATCTTCTCACGATGGATAACTGAGTTAGAAAGTGTCATATGTTTCTTGGTTTAGATTCCCCACCCCCAGACCCGTCACATAAATTACCCCGAGTGTAGAGTCAGTTATACTAAGAATTAATTACAACTAATTAATCACCGATGTCAAAGCCAATTGTGTACTGTATATAAGCAGGACGTTTTTGTGTGTAAGTCAGAGAGGAGGTGAGAGAAGAGACAGGAGCGAGACTGAGAACTAGAGAGCAGGAGCGGAAGAGTGGGACGTAAGCTGAAGTACTGTATGTGAGAACTGGCGTCAATATAGCTGCATAATAAACTTGTTCTATTAGCAAAGAAACCGGTATTTGTTTACTTATTAGCGGAGACTGAACGTGAGCTGTGAAAATAGAAATATTGTCACCAGAACATCTACATCTACTCTCTCATACTTCTAGACAACTATCTGTACGTGGCAAGGATTAGCATTAGGACTATCCGCCGGACGTAACAATGAGTCATTAGGGTACGGGGGCCAATTGATTTTCACATAGGTCCTTACCATGCATGATGAGTCTTTGTCACTGGCGGGGAAGGTGGAGGAATAGTGCGTGTGTTGGGTTGGCTCGACTTGCGTGGCCCAGTATTAAAGGGGTTAAATTCTAGATGTTACGTTGGCGGGGAAGGTGGAGGAATAGTGCGTGTGTTGGGTTGGCTCGACTTGCGTGGCCCAGTATTAAAGGGGTTAAACGTCTTTTTCACATTCCATCCTTTCCATGATGAGTCATCACGGATAACAGGCGTGTGTAGGGATTGGGCTTGACCATGGCGGGGGAGGTGAAAAGGGAAGGATAAATTCTAAACGTAACACTAGTCAACACTTCACTTTTATCTTTTTGTAGGTAAATTCTCATTATTTAAAGTTGCTTCTGCATATTTTTATGTAATTGATATTTTTCATCCACATGAAAAATTAAGAGTTTGCAACTGGACTGTGTTCTGTGAAAATAATATTTTTACTTCATATAGCTTGACGTTCTAGATTTTTCTGTGGTGAGTTGTTCATTAATGATACCACTCTCAGGTTGATAGGCTACAGGGTTCTACCATAGCATCACTTCCTCAAACATATTGGGATATTAACAAAGGTCTAACGAGGGTGGGCATGGTGGCATCATGCCCCGGGCGCTACTCACAAAGGGGCGCAAAATGGTATATTTTACATATAATATTATATGGTTTTCGAATGGGGTGCTAAAAAGGTATTGTGCTCTTTAAGAAAATGTTGGTAAATTGATAAGTCATCCATAACACCCCGTCTTGCCTTTGAACTTCTGCCAAAATTCAAGTCATTTTCAATTAATTAGTCTATGATATCTGTTATAGTGGTCAATCTGGTTTCTAGAAACGCTCTTTTTGCTCTTCTTCAGAATCACTACTCTCAAATATTTTTGTGTTCTTCTTGGGGCTCTAATTCCTTGAGCTCATCATTAGAAAGACTTGCTGCTGTTTCTTGCACTTTTTCTTCGACATCTTCCACATTTACCACATCCAAACCGGTTTGTTTCGCCAATTCCACTATTTCGTGTTTTTTTTTATCAGATAAAAACTAAAAACCAAACTATGTGTCATATATCAATCTTTATATTATATAAACTGTACAGTACGAAAAATAACGTCAACAAATGTTTGAAACGATAAAATACGTCCGTAAAACACCGTAGGAAAGAAGAAACACATGTAAATTGCTTCGCGGATATCGGGAAGCCTAATGCTGCGCGTGCAATTTCGGGAAATAGCACAATTCAAATAAAAGAGCGTTAAACCGAAACAGCGCTAAACGAAACAGTGTTAAGCGAGGTCTTACTGTAGTTTAAGATGATTTCGGTAAAGAAAGTTAATCGAACATTTTTTTCAAGATATGGAAAGCTACTCAAAGATTCTACCAATTTCTATTATGTAATTTGATACATTATACTTTACCAGTTGGTTTAAAATAAGTAGGACTACTAAGGGAACTTCTCACACAAATGAGATGCGAAATAACTATTCTGAACAACATAAAAGCTATATTATCATGTGATAGATATTGTTATAACTCTGCTTCACCCCCTGGGTCGCACCCCTGCCTCGAGATGAATGATGCAATCACGATTTATGTACGCCTATACATTGTTAATTCGGTCGTTCATATCCGCCTTAGTACAAGTGATGAAATAGTGTTATTTGCCACTTGCACTTGCACAACCACGCAACGACCTTCACCCTCAGTTTTGGCGGGAAAACTATGCAATCAAAAGCGTGGGTGGAACTATCTATAAAAGAAACTGTGTTGCGATTCAAAAGGAGAGGACAGGACTTTCAGGTCACAGTCGAGTATCTACACCACTCGGCCTTCCGACCCAGAGACATGCATTAGCGCCGCCAATAAAGCTTGTTTTGTAGGCATACGAGACAAAGAAAAAGAAAATGTTTAAACATCCCTTTTCTGATAACTGCGAAAACTAAGCCAATTGAGGGAATGTATGGTCGTGCGCTTAACCCGATAGTCCCGGGTTCTATCTCTGGTGAGAGCTACGGGAATATTTTGAGTCGTGGTTAAGTTTCCTCATGTCTCCCATAATTATTGCATGACCAGTGCTTAACGGCCATGGTGGAGATGAACGATGGGCACTACAGTTTTGTTGAGCAATATAAAAACACTTTAGATATGTCCATGCATGACAATTAACTTAAACTCAAGCAATAAGACATGAATATATTGCCGCCATCTTGTGTGACAGACGACCGACAGAGCAGGATTTAATTTTCTGTATTATAGAATAGACAAGATTGTCTATCTTTATATGCCAGTGTTAGTCAAATTAACCTTCTGGCGTTACATTAATATCTTCGATAGCTATGTGCGATGACCAAAGAACGATTTTCAATTATTTTATTACTTTTGTTTGCTAAGTATTGTTAAGTTGGCAGTTGTGCGGCTCTTGATGGTATTTCTACTAATTAAAAAAGACCTAGTGGGACCCCCCACCCTCCAATACTCTATAAAATGACATAAAAGTCAATTTTCGAATATGGCCACGTTCTCTAAAAATGGTACAGTTACTTTGATCATTTGCATATGTCACATTATGTGTATACTAGCTGAACAGGCCCGGTACCCAGACCGTCTATTTGGCAAGCAGTTGGAGTTGAAAATGGTGATGCGCTCACAACACCATATCATTGACTAATCTTAATTCATTCATAATATTTCAAAGGACTCTTTTCTCAATAGTTATTTTTTAAATAATGTATAAATTCTCTTTCACTTAGCCCCACACCCATCCTTCCCTCCCTCCCTCCCCCGCCCGCCACCCCCTTCCACTTAAGACATGCCCGAATCGCAGTGGGTATCAATGTACAAAAGTACAAAAAAGGGCATTTAGTATAACCGCATGTTCACCCTGTTAACAATACCACATGACACTTCTCCCTACATCTCTCCCCCCCTCTCGTTAAACACTCCTTTCCCAACCCTACACCCCCATTCCAACAGTTCTTTTTTTTTAAATTTATAATTTATCATGTTTAACATGACGTATTTAAAAAAAAAGAGAGACGTGAGGTTAAAAAATTAGGGGTGTTGCAATTTGAATCGTCTGCTTGACCCCCCCCCCCCTTTCTGCAACCATTTGGTTTATTCCCACACCTATCCCAACCAACTCGGTAATATATATTTGAGCGCGTTAACAATCAGTCTATATACAAAAAAATAGCTTTTTATATAATTCATCCCATAGAAAATAATCCTCATTATGGGTACAGAAGCTTAATAAAAACAACCCCTGACTATTAAACATAATTTGCGCACACTACTCAATATCATTTAAAAATCTTAATTCATTAATAAGAAATCCTTGTTGTGTTTAGAATTCCACAGCATTTCAATTTTATTCAAGAAAGATTCATTTGATGAACAAAATGCGCACCAAACATACTCTCGTTTAACATACATTGTCTCTTTTTAGTTTCTATAATTTTGGAATTCCCCAGACTATTTTTATAGAGACGGTCGATGACACGCACTGTTTTTTTTTTTAACTCCGCAAAGGTGTGACGTAGAACTCAGACTTTTTTTTAGCGATATAAGCTTTCAACTCGTACGGTGCCAAGTATTTGTAACGTACAGACATGCGGCTTTTATTGCCATGAGCATACTTTACACCGCACGGTGTGTAGGTCTGTTGGTCGAACCACCGTCTATGTTAGCCAATTATGTATACAGATAGATTTTTCAAATTTAGATCAGTTTATTCACGTTTAATTTCAATTAATGCATTTTCCATCTTAAAATAAAATTATACCCAGCAAATGGACTTTCACGAAATGTTCTCCTTCCCCAACCCAATCACATTAGACACACCTCACAACCTCTCTCCCCACAAAGATCATGTTACTTATAGCTTAACCAACTACTATACTGCACCCCTCCCAAAAATTGACACGAAGTTTCATCGATTTCAAACCCATGACGACTTTCCATCAAACAATGCAAGTTACAGCAGGGTTCATGGTCAGAAAATAGAATAAACGAATTGTTTTAAGGTCATATTGCTGCTATGATTTTATGTAAACAGTTCCTACGTTCGCGTATTTTTTCTTGTACTTTTTTTTTTATCATTCCTGATGAATTTCTTTTAATTGAATTTTTTTTTTTTACAGAGGTTTGTTTCTTGATTTTTTCCCGCATCTCTGAAACAACACATTTAGGTGTCGCGTTAAAAAATTAATTGCATACTTTTTTAACGTATTAATCTCTGGTTAACAACAGCCCTAATGATGCCTTAAACTTATTATTACAATTTAAAGCAGTTTTCATAATAAAATGTAATCGAAATGTATACTTAATTCTAATTGGTATTCGAAATTAATGCTGTATTACTTCATTTATAATTTTTATGACACCACTATCTCTTAATATATTTTTTTATATTCTGTCATTAATCTTTAGGCAATATTTGCCTTAAATAGAACTTTAATCAAACAAGAAGCAATCAGAGAGGTTTTGTCTCCATCTGTACACAGCACTAGCTCCATCATTCAACAATACAAATGTGGAAATCTTGATGCACTGGTGTTAAACAGGTGATGTATATATATGTACACACACACACACACACACACACATATATATATATATATACTTATAAGAGGCATTTGTTGTCTGTCTGTCTGTCTGTCTGTTCCCTTATAACTCAAGATCCAGACTACCAAAAAACGTGAAACTTGGTACACGTACACATAATTACATGGGGAAGGTTATAGGACATGTTTCGTTTCATCTCAATGGGTAGTTTAATTGTAATTAATTATTTTAGTACTTTAAAGTATTATCGATAATAGGAACGCCATGTCATTTTCCGATGATACATTTTTAATTTCCTGATGATACATTTTAAAAAGAGGGGTAACTTCTGGAAACTCCAATTGTAAACATGGTGAAATCAATAGTCGTATCTATTTACCAATCGTTTTATGTATTCAGAAGATTAAAATTAAAGGTGCACTTTAATAAACCGAAATACGTTAATTAAAATGTTTCTGTGACATTATTAACATTATTAATACAATCTCAATGGGTAGTTCAATTGTAATTAATATTTTTAGTATTTTACTATATTAAAGTATTCACGGTATGGGATCGCCTTCACTATAAATAAAAATCCTCTGTGACGTCATTTCCCGATGATGATATCAATGCACAGGGAATTCCCTGTATTTGCGCACCAAGTGAACGTGTAATTGAACGGACGGGTTAGGAACGGAAAAAAAAAATAAAATATTCTTGTTGTTTTTTTTTTCATGCTGAAAGGACCCGGCTTTGCCCGGGTTTAAAATAAGGTTTTCTGTTTATTTAAGAAGCGTAATTTGACGTTTAATTGTACAGAGAGAGGGCGGGGAAGAGAGATAAAGAGAGAGGGGGCAGGGAGGGAAGGAGGGAGGAAGGGGAGGGAGAGAGGGGGAGAGATAAAGAGAGAGAGGGCAGGGAGGGACAGGGGAAGGAGGGGCAGGGGAGGAAGAGAGGGGGAGAGAAGGAGGAAGGGAGGGAGAGATGTGGTAGGGAGGGAGATAAATGGGGAGGGAGGGAGAGGGAGAGAAAGGGAGGGAAGGAAAAAGAAAGGAGGGGAGGGAGTAGGGAGGGAGATAGAGGGGAGGGAGAGAGATAAAGAGAGAGGGAGAGAGAGATAAAGAGAGAGGGGGCAGGGAGGGAGAGAGGGGGGAGGAGGAAGGTGGAGAGATAGGAACGGGGTGAGAGAAGGAGGGAGGGAGGTAGGGAGGGAGATGGGAGAGTTATGGAGGGAAGGAGAGGGAGGGAGGGAGAAAGGGAGGGAGGGAAAGAGAAAGGGAGAGAGGGGGTAAGGAGGGAGAGAGAGGGGGAGGGAGAGAGGGGGGTAGGGAGAAAACAAAAGGTAAACAGAAAACCTTTTTTTAAACCCGGGCAAAGCCGGGTACTTGCAACTAGTCTCTATACTTATAAGACGCATTTGTTGTCTGTCTGTCTGTCTGTCTGTTCCCTTATAACTCAAGATCCAGAAAACCAAATAATGTGAAATTTGTTACACATACACATAATTACATGGGGAAGGTTATGGGACAGGTTTCGTTTCATCTGGATGGGTAGTTTAATTGTAATTAATTTTTTCTTATTTTAGTATTTTACTATATTAAAGTAATCTCGACGGCGCCATAAATAAAATTCCTCTGTGACGTCATTCCCCGATGATCGAATAGAACTTGTGCGCTGGTGCTGTATTGTGCCTTTGTGATGCAAAGAATTGTTGATGTTTTTTCATGCTTCCTGATTTGTACAGTTTGAGGAAGATAAAGGAATGAAGAAGGATTTTAGAAGAAGTGTGAAGCCATAATAATAAGTATATATATATATATATATATATATATAAATATATATATATATATAGAGAGAGAGAGAGAGGGGGGGGGCAGGAGGAGAGAGGAAAGGAGGGAGGGAGGGGGAGAGAGGAGGGAGGGGGAGAGAGGAGTGAGGGGGATGGACAGGGGGGAGAAAAGGAGGGGGAGAGAGGGAGATGGGAGAGGGAGATGGGAGAGGGAGCAGGGGGAGAGGGAGAGAGAAAGGAAGGGAGGGAGAGAGGGTGTAGGGAGAGAGAGGGTGAGAGAGGGAGGGAGAGAGATAAACAGTGAGGGAGGCAGGGAGGGAGAGAGAGGGAATGAGGGATGGAGGAAGGGGGAGGAAGAGAGAGAGGTTGAAAGGGGAGGGAGGGAGAAAGGAGGGAGAGAGGGGTTAGGGAGGGAGAGAGGGGAGGGAAGGAGAGAGGGAGAGGATGGAAGAAATGGGAGGAAGAGATAAAGAGAAAGAGGGGGCAGGGAGGGAGAGAGAGGGAAGGAGGAGGGAGGGAGGATGGACGATGGGAGAGAACGAGGGGGAGAGGGGAGAGAGGGAGATGAGAGACAGATGGGAGAGAGGTAGGGAGAGGGAGGGAGAGGGGGAGGGAGGGAGAGAGAGGAAGGGAGAGAGGGGGTAGGGAGAAAACAGAAGGTAAACAGAAAACCTTATTTTAAACGCGGGCAAAGCCGGGTACTTGTAACTAGTATACTTATAAGAGGCATTTGCTGTCTGTCTGTCT
Organism: Bulinus truncatus; assembly: GCA_021962125.1. Lineage (NCBI taxonomy): Eukaryota > Metazoa > Mollusca > Gastropoda > Planorbidae > Bulinus > Bulinus truncatus. The sequence continues at coordinate 5,704,079 of JAGDYQ010000056.1, forward strand.
GTCTGTTCCCTTATAACTCAAGATCCAGACAACCAAATAACGTGAAATTTGGTACACGTACACATAATTACATGGGGAAGGTTAAAGGGCATGTTTCGTTTCATCTCGATGGGTAGTTTAATTGTAATAAATTATTTGTATTTTAGTATTTTACTATATTAAAGTAATCTCGATGGCGCCATAAATAAAAACTCTTCTGTGACGTCATTTCCCGATGATCGATAGAACTTGCGCGCTGGTGCTATATCGTGCCTTTGTGCTGCAAAGAATTTTTGATGATTTTTCATGCTTCCCGATTTGTACAGTTTGAGGAAGGTAAATGAATGAAGAAGGATTTTAGAAGTGTGAAGCCATAATAATATGTATATATATATATATATATATATATATATATATATATATATATATATATATTTAGAGAGAGAGAGAGAGAGAGAGAGTGCGAGAGAGAGGGAGGGAGAGAGAGATTAAGCGAGAGAGAGGGGGTAGGGGGAGAGAGGAAAGGATGGTTGGAGGGGAGGGAGGGAGGGGGAGAGGGGGAGATGAGAGAGGGAAAGAGAGAGAAAGGGAGGGAAGAAGAAAGAAAGGAAGGGAGGGAGAGAGGGAGTAGGGAGGGAGATATAGGGGAGGGAGGGAGAGAGGGTGGGAGAGAGGGAGGGAAAGAGATAAAGAGAGGGGACAGGGAGGGAGAGAGAGAAAATTAGGGAGGGAGGAAGGGGGAGGGAGGGGGAGGGGAGGGAGGGTTAGGGGAGAGAGTGAGAGAGAAGAAGATGGGAGAGGGAGGGATGGAGAAAAGAGGGAGGGAGAGAGGGGGTTAGAAGGGAGCGAAATGGGAGGGAAGGAGAGAGGTAGAAATGGGAGAAATAGATAAAGAACAAGAGAGGGGGCAGGGAGGGAGAGAGAGGGAAGGGGGATAGAGGGAGGGGAATGAACAGGGGGAGAGAATGAGAGGGAGGGAGGGAGAGAGAGGTGGGAGAGGGAGGGAGGGAGAAAGAGAGGGAGGGGAAAGGAGAGAGGGGTAGGGAGGGAGAGAGAGAGGAAGGGAGAGGGGGGGGGTAGGGAGAAAACAGAAGGTAAACAGAAAACCTTATTTTAAACCCGGGCAAAGCCGGGTACTTGCAGCTAGTATACTTATAAAACGCATTAGCTGTCTGTCTGTCTGTCTGTTCCCTTATAACTCAAGATCCAGACAACCAAATAACGTGAAATTTGTTACACATACACATAATTACATGAGGAAGGTTATAGGACAGGTTTCGTTTAATCTCGATGGGTAGTTTAATTGTAATTAATTATTTTTATTTAGTATTTTACTATATTAAAGTAATCTCGACGGCGCCATAAATAAAATTCCTCTGTGACGTCATTTTCCGATGATACATTTTACATTTTTAAATTTTCCTACTAATAAAGCCGAATAGAACTTGCGCGCTGGTGCTGTATCGTGCCTTTGTGCTGCAAAGAATTGTTGTTGTTAGAGCATTTTCTAAATTCTAAATTTTGTCTGTCCGTCATCACCCTAGATCTCAACAACCATACGTCCTAGACCCATGATGTATATATCATTTTGTAGGTCTTGGCCTGCCAAGAAATGACTTTTTTCCATTTCGCGATCTGACCTCTGAGGGCCGTAAAAGGGGGCTTATTACCGTTTTTTGCTATATAAGCTATATTAATAAAGAGCGCCTATATCTCAACAACCATAAGTCCTAGACCCATGATGTATATATCATTTTGTAGGTCTTGGCCTGCCAAGTGTACATCAAAAGTCCATTTCGCGATAGGACCTCTGAGGGCCGGGCTTCAGGGCTCCTAAGGGGCTTATATATTATATATACACCTTGTACGTTCAATAACCCATTTCTTTGGAGCGAAATACTGCAGCACGTAGTTTCACCAAGATTTATTAAGAAACTCATCAAATGAAATAGTAAGCTTGTGTTCTGAGTTTAATTGAAAGTATCAGAGCTATGCAACAATTGACGAAGTTTTCGGACGATTAAATGACTATAATTTCGAATGTTTTCAATTATGAGTCCTATTTCAGTAACCACAAACCACTAGTAGTTAGATTTAAGAGAAAATAATTTTTTTCAAATATAAAGAAACGTCTTTATAATATTTTTTTACAGATATATGCATTACACAATTGAATTTATAAACATTTCCAAAATTTACAAATATTTACTGAAAGCTAACATACGTACTGATACATAACATGAAAATGCGCTAACACGTCCTGTGTCCAGAATGGAATAGGCTTAATTGCTTGTTTTTTCATGCCCCCTGATTTGTACAGTTTGATGAAGGTAAAGGAATGAAGAAGGATTTTAGAAGAAGTGTGAAGCCATATATATATATATATATATATATATATATATATATATATATAGAGAGAGAGAGAGAGAGAGAGAGAGGGGATGTAGAGAGAGATAAAGAGAGAGAGAGAGACGGGGCAGTGGGGAGAGAGAGGAAAGGGAGGATAGGAGGGAAGGAGGGAGAGGGAGAGAGGGAGGGAGGGGGATGGACGGGGGAGAGAATGAGGGGAGAGGGGAGAGAAGGAGATGGGAGAGGGAGGGAGAGAGAGGGAGATGGGAGAGGGAGGGAGAGAGGGAGAGAGAAAGGGAGGGAAGGAATGAGAAAGGAAGGGAGAGGGGGAGAGGGAGGGAGAGAGTGTGGGAGAGAGGGAGGGAGAGAGATAAAGAGAGGGGGGCATGGAGGGAGAGAGAGGGAATGAGGGAGGGAGGAAGGGGGAGAAAGGAGGAGGGAGAGAGAGGTGGAGAGGGGAGGGAGGGAGAAAGGAGGGAGAGAGAGAGGGGTTAGGGAGGGAGAGAGAGGGGAGGGAAGGATAGAGGGAGAGGATAGGAGAAATGGGAGGAAGAGATAAAGAGAGAGAGAGAGGGGGCAGGGAGGGAGAGAGAGGGAAGGAGGAAGGGGGAGAGAGGGAGGGAGGGGGATGGACAGGGTTAGAGAAGGAGGAGAGAGGGAGATGGGAGAGGGAGGGAGGGAGAGAGATGGGAGAGGGTGTTAGAGAGAGGGGGTAGGGAGAAAACAGAAGGTAAACAGAAAACCTTATTTTAAACCCGGGCAAAGCCGGGTACTTGCAACTAGCTGAACAGGCCCGGTACCCGGACCGGCTATCAGGCACGCAGTTGGAGTGGAAAATGGTGATATATATTCGAGCGCTTTAACAATCAGTCTATATACAAAAATAGCATGTCCATCTACTCGAAGTGGCCCCAAAGGATATGAACAGATTATTGTAGCCAAAACACATTTAAGGGACATTTATTAATACATCAAAGAAGTTCATATTTTATATAGTTCATCCCAAAGAAAATAATCCTCATTATGGGCATAGAATCTTAACGAAAACAACCCCCGACCATTAAACTTTGAATCTAACATCCAACTATTTCTTTTATTTCCAATTCTCTTCCACTTAGCCCCATACCCATCCCTCCTTCCCTTCCCCGCCCGCCAACCCCCTTCCACTCAAGACATGCTCGAATCACAGTGTGTCTCATTGTACATACAACAAACCCTGTTATCAATACCACGTTACACTTTTCCCTACCTCCCCCCCCCCCCCCCGTTAAACGCTCCTTTCCCAAACCTACACCCCCATTCCAACAGTTCTTTTTTTTATATTTTTATAATTTATCATGTTTAACATGAAAAAGAGAGAGGTGAGGTTAAAAAAATAGCGGTGTTGGATCTGGAATCGTCTGCTTGACTCCCCCCCCCCCTCCTTTCCGCAACCATTAAAAATCTTAATTCATTAATAAGAAATCCTTGTTGTGTTTAGAATTCCCCAGCATTTCATTTTTATTCAAGAAAGTAAGTCGTCTCTTTTCAATTTCTATAATTTTGGAATTCCCCAGACTATTTTTATACTGACGGTCGACGCGCGCTGTTTTTTTTTTAACTCCGCGACGGTGTGACGTAGAGCCTCTATAGACCTTTCTCACTTGTATTCCTCCGCGTCAGCTGTCTTTGTGAAAGTGTCATAATGGGCTTCCGGTCGCTTTGTTTATACTTGATTAATACTTAGCTCGATTATTTTTCCTTCTTTTTTTGTCTAATATATGATAAAATGACTTAAAATTTATTACCGAAATTTAATTTTTGTGATGTTGACAAGTTTTTAAAGTCACAAAATGTCCCGATATCAGAGAGAGAAGTTACGAAGGGTTACAAATACTTCTCTGAGAAGTATGTCCATGACATGAAAAGTTACATTTTACACTAAAATTGTTGTTTAAAGTTTTTATAATTGACGATTAGGGTTACCAGCAGGCCCGTATCGTGCTGGGGGGGCAGGGGGCCGGGCCCTCCTGCTTATTTGCTCTACTTAGTAAAATGTATTACTTGCCCCCCCCCCCCCGCTATTGCCTGGCCCCCCTGCTGTAAAATGCCTGGTCTCTGCTGTAGAATTTTCACGGTACGGGGCTGGTTACCTGTTTAGGGATAGATAGGGTGAGTTAACGTTAGGTTTATTTAATGTGTTATAATTTAAAAGGTAAAAAGCTCAGTCCTCAGCAAACGTTGAGAATTAGACCTATCTTAAATCACATAAGTCATAATTTTCTACCTGGACACATTCCTAGCCTTGGCACGTATTAACAGTTACACCAACATTAACTTTACTTAATTTTACTTTACCATTATTGAAACCGAAACCCTAGTACAAACACTCATGTAAATTATATTATTTAACCATGATTGTTAAAACAGTATATTTTTGGTTAGCATATATTGTGCGATAGATAGTAATTAAAAATCGGTAGTAAAAGGTTTGAAACTACTACCTCATATTCAGTGGCGCAACCAGCAAAAAGTGCTGGGGGGGGGGGCGGCTCACATATAGAAAAAAGACAGTTTGACAGTCTTTTTAGTAACTTTATATAGTAAAATATGTATTGATGATTTGGTCTGGGGGGGCCTCAAGCCCCCGCCCCCTGGTTGCGCCACTGCTCATTATGATGAGGTGATGGTCAATGTGTTATTTTCTTAAATAAACAATATACAGTTACAGACCTTAGCTCTACACTAGGAAATGTAGTCAAACTATCAGCGAGATGCTATAGAAGCTAGAGAAAAAATCACGAACCTCATAATTTACAGGTAAAAGGAAAAATATATGATATCATAATAAAATATGTTACTTATTTAATATTTTTTAAAATGAAAATATCTGGTGATTTTTTGGTGCGAGAAGGAAATTCATATCTGTACAGCCAGATACAAATGTTTGAAAAATGACAAATTAACAAAAAACATAGCCTTTTGGTTGAAGGAAGTCGGACTACAATGAGTCATTCAAAATGTCAACTTTTATACATTGGTATACAATTGTACTTTTTTTACTGAGTTGAAGTTGTTTGCATTAAACACATGTTTAACTGTTTACAGACAGTCCATTAAAATATTAAGATTAAAAAGTCGAGAGCATACGCTAGTGTTAGCAGTGGTCTTTAATTATAAAAATTATATCGTATAGTATTAAAAATCAGAAAAACATTGTTATAGTTTTAACTTTTAAGATAATAATAAATAATCACACTGAAAAATATATTAAATTTTGATTATTTGATTTTCATGATTAAAATTAAAAGAATAGCAGGTAACAGAAATTTATTATTCGCAAATTCAAGTACATTAATTGGTACCGGAAGTGTAACTAGCCCTTCTAAACAAACAATTCAGTAAGGGGACTAAGTTATGAGAAAGGTCTATTGCGCTGTTTTTTTTAAGCGATGTACTCTTTCATCTCGTGCGGTACCGGGTATTTGAAACGTGCAGACATGTGGCTTTTATCGCCATGAACATCCTTTACACCGCTCGGTGTGAAGATCTGTCAAACGGTCCACCGTTATTTTGGCCGCTTATGTATATAGATAGCTATTCTCTTGTTGTTTTAGGCATAAAGAGTTCGTTCGGAAAACACACTTGATACACAGGAACAAAAAAAAAACGATACATAGTGTAATAATTCTTTAATCGTAGTTTACATTACAGCTAGGTCATGAAAACACAAACGGTTGTGGGTCGCTAGGCTAATGAGTTGAGAACCAATAATTCAGATCAGCAGGTGATGGTATTTTTTTGTACAGAATAATAGCGACTGGCAAAACAGCGACTGTCACAACAGCGACCTCATGATAGCAACTCGTTTAAAACAGCGACTGTCACACCAGCGACCTCATGATAGCGACTGTATCAAAAGACCGATTGTCATAACAACGACTAATTCATCAGACAACTGGCAACAGCTGAAAACACACAAACACACCTAACTGTGTGTTACACCAAGTAGTGTGTTACACCCAGTAGTGTGTTGCACCCAGTAGTGTGTTCCACCCAGTTGTGTGTTCCACCCAGTTGTGTGTTCCACCCAGTTGTGTGTTCCACCCAGTAATGTGTTACACCCAGTAGTGTGTTACGCCCAGTTGTGTGTTACGCCCAGTAGTGTGTTACACTCAGTATTGTGTTACACCCAGTAGTGTGTTACACCCAGTAGTGTGTTACACCCAGTAGTGTGTTACACCCAGTAGTGTGTTACACCCAGTTGTGTGTTACACCCAGTTTTGTGTTACACCCAGTAGTGTTTTACACCCAGTTGTGTGTTACACCCAGTAGTGTGTTACACCCCGTTGTGTGTTACACCCAGTTGTGTGTTACACCCAGTAGTGTGTTACACCCAGTTGTGTGTTCCACCCAGTTGTGTGTTCCACCCAGTAGTGTGTTACACCCAGTAGTGTGTTACACCCAGTTGTGTGTTACACCCAGTAGTGTGTTACACCCAGTAGTGTGTTACGCCCAGTTGTGTGTTACGCCCAGTAGTGTGTTACACCCAGTAGTGTGTTACACCCAGTAGTGTGTTACACCCAGTAGTGTGTTACACCCAGTTGTGTGTTACACCCAGTAGTGTGTTACGCCCAGTAGTGTTGTACGCCCAGTTGTGTGTTACGCCCAGTAGTGTGTTACACCCAGTAGTGTGTTACACCCAGTAGTGTGTTACGCCCAGTAGTGTGTTACGCCCAGTTGTGTGTTACGCCCAGTAGTGTGTTACACCCAGTAGTGTGTTACACCCAGTAGTGTGTTACACCCAGTAGTGTGTTACGCCCAGTTGTGTGTTACGCCCAGTAGTGTGTTACGCCCAGTAGTGTGTTACGCCCAGTTGTGTGTTACGCCCAGTAGTGTGTTACGCCCAGTAGTGTGTTACACCCAGTTGTGTGTTACACCCAGTAGTGTGTTACGCCCAGTAGTGTGTTACACCCAGTAGTGTGTTACGCCCAGTTGTGTGTTACGCCCAGTAGTGTGTTACACCCAGTATTGTGTTACACCCAGTAGTGTGTTACACCCAGGGGCGGGCGCCGAGAGCCATCAAGGGCCCCAGGGCAGGACATCATTGCGGGCCCCTTAATAAACATTGAGTCTTATAAAAAATTGACATGGTCAGGGCGACTGGGCCCCCTTACAGATGCGGGCCCCCAGGCAACGACCCCCTGGCCCCCATCTCGGCGTGCCTCGTTACACCCAATTGTGTGTTACACCTAGTTGTATGTTACACCAAGGTGACAGGGACAGTATAACAAAAATTCAGCCCCCACAATAAAATCCCTATGAAATGTTTTATAAATTTGTATATGTCAATGAGTTCATTTCATGTTATAGAAATTAGACTGTCCGACGTCGCCCGCGGTCTACTTCTAGAGTGTTCGATGTTTTACATTTATGTTGTTTTCTACCCACATTACATGTTCTAATCTTAATAGCTAGACTTCTTTTATATCACAACATCAAAGGGGATAGTCCTTAGTCTCTAAGCCCTTTACTATGTCCTACCAGTGAGTAGTGAGTGTAGCTAACTCTGAAGTTGACAGAAAAGTCGCTATTATGAGAGTCGTTATTATAATGCGGTCGCCATTTTGACAGTCGCTGTTATGACAGTCGCCATTCTGATTTCGTCGCTCATTTGAAGTCGCTGTTATGACAGTCGCTGTTTTGGCAGTCGCTATCCTGCTCGTGCAGCGCTATACTTATTGTCTCGAATTTCTGCAATTCATTGAAACGTTTCATAAAGATACATGTATGTATATACATATATATATATATATATATATATATATATATATATATATATATATATATATATACCTATATATATATATAGGTAGGTAGGTAGGTAGGCAGGCAGGCAGGCAGGCAGGCAGGCAGATAGATAGATAGATAGATAGATAGATAGATAGATAGATAGATAGATAGATAGATAGATAGATAGATAGATAGATAGATAGATAGATAGATAGATAGATAGATAGATAGATAGATAGATAGATAGATAGATAGATAGATAGATAGATAGATAGATGGAATGCCAT
>JAGDYQ010000056.1:5712965-5729505 GCA_021962125.1 Bulinus truncatus
AAATTTATGCTAACCATTTAAATGAAGAAATACCCATGTACTGCTTTTAGAAAATAAATTATTAAAAAAAATATCTAGAAAAGTAACTTTCTCTTTTATGACCGTGATCAGCAGACTCCGCAATGCTACATACATAAATAGGTCTTGGCAAAAGGGGGGCGTTATGATATGTTCTATAGAGGAGTTGGGGACATCTTTTCAGAGTAGTCTCCCTGATTTAATATTTGAGTGAGCTGTGCCATTGTTGATTTAGTTGGAGAAGTCATTGGGAGCTGCACAATACTCCTCAATGAAGAACCCCCCGCAGCTCTAGGAGTAACCTACATTGTTTAGGGATGGGGGGTGTTATAGCTAGAAAAATAAAGTGGCGGGGGAGGGGGAAGGCCTAAGATCGGAGTATGGTGTCCCTGTACACAGCATTTCTTGGTCAAACAGGCTGTTTTTTTTAATGCTTTAGTTCTCATTGGTTTTGGTTTATATTTCTCCTATGTACCTCCCATAATTCCCAAGTTAAAGACATACCTTTTTTATAAACAAACCCACAATTAATTACAATGTGTTCTAAAGCTATTTTCTATTACTCTATCGCCTACCTCCCAAATTTCAAATTTAAAACCATCCTTTAAAAATGCAAAACACATGGAACATTGAAATGTTCCGCCTCTTTATATATTTATACTGTACATCCATAACTGCATAGAAGCATCAACAGACATATATGGTGGCTGCATAGTTACTTCCATTATGTGGGCTTATAGACTTGATTGCGTACATTTCCCTCTCCAAGTCAGCGGTGAATATATATATATATATATATGTTATAGGCAAAGTGTGAAATGACGGCATTTATAAGAATGCCTAGGCATTGTATTAGAATGCCTATTTGATTTTTAGGCTGAAATTCTAAAATTTTTAATTGTGCCTTTACTTTCCTACCGGCATTCTCATACAATGCCTAGGCATCGCTATCTTAGTTATTCTAGTGTCGTTTGTGGTAAAGTATAAAATTTCTAAATTGTGCATACTTTTCCTAAGGCATTCTATATAATGCCTAGGCATTGTATAGAGTGACTAGTGTCGTTTTGGCAAAGTATAAAATTTCTAAATTGTGCATACATTTCCTAGGCATTCTATACAATGCCTAGGCATTGTATAAAATGACTAGTGTCGTTTAGGAAAAATATCAGAAAAGAACAACAAAAGCCTTTATTGATAAAAACGTATTTTAATATGGAATGAATGCAAAAATAAAGCATATGATGTTCAAAATTACCGTAAAAACAACGACAGCAGATTGAAGTTATTTGCTTCAGCAGGTAAGACTGGATTCACACTTAGAATTGTACTGTACTTAATTTTCTTCTTTCTGACAAAACACTTCATATTTTGGTATTTGATCTGTCAGTTCATATTTCACGAATTAGTGAAGAATTGATAAATAATGAAAAGATGTTGATTCTGGTGAAAATAAGCAGAACACAACTGGAATGAGCTACTTGTTGCAGCAGGGAAGACTAGAATGGCATTTTGAATTGCATTTAATTTTCTTTTTCACATAAAGACACCTCATAGTTTGGCATTTCGTCTTGCATTTACATCTGACGAATCCTTGGCCGCTTCCTGTAGACTGAGTAAGCAGTAGCATATATCTATATATATATATATATATATATATATATATATATATATATATATATATATATACTACTAGTTGCAAGTACCGGCTTTGCCCGGGTTTAAAATAAGGTTTTCTGTTTACCTTCTGTTTTCTCCCTACCCCCTCTCTCCCTTCCTCTCCTCTCCCTCCCTTTCCATCCCTTTCCCTCCCTCTCTATCACATTTCTCTCCCTCCCACCCTCCCTCTCCCATCTCCCTTCTCCCCTGCTTCTCCCCTGTCCATCCCCTCTCCCTCCCTCTCTCTCCCTTCCCACCTCCCCCTCTCTCCCTCCTGCCCCCCTCTCTCTTTATCTCTTCCTCCCATTTCTCACATTCCTCTCTCCCTCACCCTTCCCTCCCCTCCCTCCCTCCCTAACCCCTCTCTCTCCCTCCCTTCTTTCTCCCTCTCTCCTTCCCCTCTCCCCACCCTCTCTCCCTCTTCTCCCCCTCTCCCCCTCATTCCCTCTCTCCTCCCCCTTCCTCTGCCCCCCCTCACCTCTTTATCTCTCTCCCCCCTCCCTCTCTCCCCACCCTCTCTCGTCCTCCCTCTCTCCCACCCTCCCCACTCTCCCTCCCTACCCCCTCTCTCCCTCCCTTCCTTTCTCTTTCCCTTCCCTCCCTCCCTCTCCCTCCCTAACCCCCCTCTCTCCCTCCCTTCTTTCTCCCTCTCCTCCCCCTCCCACCTCCTCTCCCTCTTTCCTCCTTCCCTCCCTTCCCTCTCTCCATCCCTGCCCCCTCACTCTCCTCTCTCTCCCTCCCTCTCCTCAACCCTGTCCTATCTCACTCTCTCTCTCCCTCCCTCCCCCCCTCCCTCCCTACCCCCTCCTCTCCCCCCTTCCTTTCTCCTCTCTTCCCCCTCACCTCACCTCTCTCCTCTTCCCTCCTCCTCCTCATTTCCTCGCCCCCTCACTCTTATGTCTCTCCCACCCTCTCTCCCCCTCTCCTCCCACCTCTCTCTCTCCCTCCCTACCCCCTCTCCCTTTCCTTCCTTCCTTCCTCCTTCCCTCCTCTCTCTCTCCCCTCTCCCATCTCCCTCTCTCTCTCCCTCCCATCTCCCTCTCTACCCATCCCTCCTTCTCCCTCTCCTTCTCTCCCTCAGAATGAGAGGGAATGAGGGGGAGGAAGATGAGAGAGGTGGAGAGAGGGAGGGAGGGAGAGATAGGGTGGGAGAGAGGGAGATGGGAGAGGGAGCAGGGGAGAGGTAGATGGGAGAGGGAGTAGGGTGGGGAGATGGAGGAGAAATGAGGGAGGGAGAGAGTGGGTAGGGGAGAGAGAGAGGGGGGGAGAGAGGGTGAGTAGAGAGGGTGTGAGAGAGGGGGAGGAGAGAGAGATAAAGAGTGAGGGGGCAGGGAGGGAGAGAGAGGGAATGAGGAAGGGAGGAAGGGGGAGAGAGGGGAGGGAGAGAGAGAGAGGGGTGGAAAGGGGGAGGGAGGGAGAAAGGGAGGGAGAGGGAAGGGAGAGAGGGGAGGATGGACGTTGGGGAGAGAAGGGAGGGGGGGAGAGGGGGAGAGAGGGAGTCGGAGAGAGATGGGAGAGGGAGGGGGGGAGAGGGAGGAGGGAAAGGAGAGAGGGGGAGGGAGGGAGAGAGAGAGGAAGGGAGAGAGGGGCAGGGAGAAAACAGAAGGTAAACAGGAAAACCTTGTGTTTAAACCCAGGCAGAAGTTTGAATTACTTGCAACTAGTTCATATATATATATCATACTTATAAAGCTTATAAGACGCATTTTTTAGTCCGTCTGTCTGTTGTCTATCTGTCTGTCTGTCCTTATAACTCAAGATCGAAAAAAACAGATTACTTGTGAAATTCCCTGTTACCATACACATAATTACACTTGGGGAAGGTAATAGGACAGGCTTCGTTTCATCTCGATGGTTGAGTTTAATTGTAATTATCTTTTTTTATTTTTTTTACATATTAAAGTAACTCGACGGCGCCATAAATATAAATTCCCTGTGACGTCATTTCCTGATGATCTGAATAGAACTTGCGCGCTGGTGCTGTATTGTGCCTTTGCCGATGCCAAGAATCATAGTGGTGTTTTTTTCTCGCTGCTTCCCTATTTGTACACCTTGAGGAAGTTAAAGGAATGAAGAAGGATTTTAGAAGAAGTGTGAAGCCATAATAATAAGTATATATATATATACTAGTTGCAAGTACCAAAGCTTTGCTCGGGTTTAAAGGAATGTCTCTCCCTGAGAGGTCATATCGCGAAATGGACTTTAGATGCACACATGGCAGGCCAAGACCTACAAAATGATATCCATCATGGGTCTAGGACTTATGGTTGTTGAATCTAGGGTGATGACGGACAGACAGACATACAGACAAAACGTGGACAATAGAGCATTTTTTTTTTCGAGAATGCACTAAAAAACAGGAAGTTGTTTGATACATTTTATTGTTTACGTTTGGTGAAAAAGACAAATTTGGTATTTAAATGTCATGACAGCGTATTCTTTTGTTATAAATAAATAAAAGGAAATAAATATACATGTTTTGCAAATAATAGCCAGTCGGATAAAAAATCCTTTGAAAACATATCGGCAACATTTTTGGACTCCAGTAAAATCGAAAAAAAAATGTTTCATTAAAAGCTAGCCGGGGCAGATAAAATGGTGAATTCATTGTTTCACTAACCTCAATATTTAAATGGATTATGTGGTCAGCACTACGCCCCCGGGGCCTCTCCGGTCGACCCGCTCGACACCGCACGTCAGGGGGACGCATGGCCATGCAAGTAAAGCTCACGACTGTCGACCTGAAGAGGTACCTGGTTCGATCTCCAAAGATGTGAGGACCAATGAAATTTTTTCAGGTCTTGTCGCAAGTTCCCAATATATCTTCCGCGGTGCCTCCCATGACCATTGCACTATCGGGTGGGGATGAAAGAAGGGCACCCTAAAAACTGTCCCATTAGTGGTTCTGAGGGAGGGATTCTCAGAGATTTTATCTCATCCTGACAGGGACTTCACACCCAATTTCGCACGACCACTCGTCCCCTAAGTAAAATCCTGAAGTATCAGCTTTATTCTCGGAGGCCTCTATATAAAATGTAGAGATTTTGTAGATTTATAAGTGTGCATCATAAACTCAAAAGACAACAATAAGAACTTTACTTCAAGTAAATGTTTTTGTTTTTCTTTATGCGATTGTATGATTTTTATATACTTTGAGAATATCTGAGAATCAATTAAGTTTTACTGTTAATATAAAAAAAAATTAGACTCGGATGTCAAAACTTATAATTGAGAATTTATTGGAACAAATATCTTTTTTTTTTGGTTTAATGTATCTTAACAATTTGTTCTTTATATTTGAGATAATCAACTTTACTGGCTACGTCTATAATATATTTATTTTGATTTATTTTGTCGATGTCTGTTTACTGTCACTAACCGGCATGCACTGTGAAGCCTCAGTGTGAGCGTCCATACTCCTCCCATCGGCTTGTGGGCCGTTTAATTTCTAAAATACGCTCCCACTTTACCTGACCTTCAGTGACCAATGACCAGTAGGTGGTCCTGAAGTTTTTGGTTCATGACCACATAGATGACGAAGTTACACGAGCTGTTGACGCAGAGGACAATGTTGATGAGCTGGTAGTTTTCATTTCAATGTTAGGAAGGTGCGTCGTTGGTGATGGAGTAATGCATGTACTGAAGTTTATTGCGGTCGACAGAAAGTTATGCAAGTCCACTGTACTTTGGATGCACCGCCATCAACATCTTCGTAGTTCGTGTGGACAGCTTCCCTCTACCGATTTCGGAAGTCATCTTCATGCGTTCTGTTGACGCTTATCTGAATGCCCGAGTCCCGATGGTGATGCATCCCACGAAAGTGAGTGGGTGGGATCTTCATCAACGGTTGGAACACTGGCGTCTTCCAGTATCAACACGGCCATTTGGGTTCTGACTGTGGTTATCTGACGCCTAGTGAGTCTGACCGTCAAGTTCAGGCTCTTGTGGTCCAGCTCAAAGTCCAGCACCACGTAGAAGGTCATGTGAATAGAAGAACCCGTACCAGAAGACGGACACGACGATGGTCCGCTGTCTGCTATCCCCGCCTGGACGTGACGATCTAGTGGATTTTTCCCCGAAGGACAACTGTGATGAACCTCCAGTTGGCGATGAGGGGACGGGGAGAGTCAGAGAATTAGCCCCACGGCCGTCGTCAAGAACGATGAACAGCTGGTAGAGACCGAACAGTGCGTAGGAAGTGTCGCGGTTGTAGACCGAAGCCCTCCGGTGCTGCCTACTATGTCGTACAGTAACATGGGCGCGCTGTTGAGATTAACGAGGAAAGAAGAGATGTTTTGACCCCCAAGAGGCACCAGAAGGATGTAGGAGGATTTCTTGAGCCCGCGCTTGACCAGGGCGATGAACTGAAGATGTTCCCTATGACGCCGAAGGTTGAGATGGCCAGGGTGACGCCGAGCATTAGAATTTTCAAAATACGGCTTTAGTTTGCTCCTCGTTTTAAAATTGGTCAACCATGACTTTTTCAATAACTCTTAAAAATAACTTTTTTTAATTATCAGCTGAAAAAGGAAAATGCAAAGTCAAACTGCTACGGATTCTCCAGATGTTAAAGAGTTGAGTGATTGACAGCCGGGATACATTTAATACATTGGATAATTTTATATATGCATTTTTTATTTTATTGACAAAACGAGACTTTTTTTTTAAATTATGCTTCTAATTTTCATTTCATATAGTTATTCGATCATTCGGTTAAATTCGACTTCCATGCATCTACTTATAAAATCTTTGGACTTATTACCTTATTTTATCAGTAGATCGATTTCTGAACTGCTGGTGACACTTATAGCTGCTTCTGCTTTAATTAATAATTTTTATTTCACATTTTGTTACATTATCAAACGCTATAAACTGCCACTACCTGTTGGAGAGACCTTTGAAGGTATCTTTTTCAACATGCTAAAAGTATGAGAGACTGTTTCAATGATGACTCGTATTTGTATTTGTGTTTCTTCTACTGATAGATAAACCAACAATTAAACGTATAACAAGTGACGAATAATCAATTCCACAAGCGTGTGTACAACACCAAGATATATTTATTATACAAAGGCACCAGTCCAGCAGCAGGGATCTGGTGACAAATCTTAAGCCAAGATAATACGTTAAACTGCATAAAAATAATCAAATATAAAATGAATAATGGGAACAAATGACGTTATCACTAGTTAAGACTCTCTCTCTATTTCTTTCTGGCTTCTCCTCGGACAGGAGACTACATCAACTGGGCTCACTATCGCTCCAGCCTAATTACGACCGGCCACCCCCTCGGGACTCTCGGTCGAATGTCCACGAATCTATTTTTCATTCTTCATATCCCTTTCTTCCACGTGACCCGTAGCCAATCAAATATAATATATTTTTCTTTCCAGCTTTCCACGATTAGGGGCAAGATGATTCGATGAGGAGAGAGGGGGATAAGTACGCCGTATAGACAAAGACCGAAGTAACTGGATATCCATCCCTTTGTCGGCAAATTGACCAGGGCGAATCCCGCGAAGAATGTAACGTGTTTCTGTTAACCGCTACTTCGGTTCGTCAACTGGAGATTCCGCCGGACACCTGAATGATGACGCAATTACGGGGGTGGAGTAAGAAAGATTCAAGGGACCAAGGGCGGGACAAATGTTATTGTACATGGTATAACCTATACAAATAACGTTAGTAATACTATTAAGCTAAGGGTTGGAGTAAGGGGATGGTTTTCGACAGATTAGTCACAAAATTGACACTCAGCAATAAAAAACAAACATATAAAATACACCTATCTAAATCAGCGAAATTTGCCCAAAAAATGTATATCGTTAATTATTATTTCCTTTTTTTTTTACGTTATTCATCAGAGTCTTATCGATTTGGCCTAAGGGTTTAATATCGTCGCCCACTGTAGAACATATTGACTCCAAGCAATATTTATCACATTATAATAGCATCGCAGGAGCCCAAGTTATTAATAAAAATCAGTTAAATGTGAAGAAATCATCGGGTTGATCAGAGAACACCTATGATCGATCAGTTCAGTGCGAACTTGGGTCGCCGTCAAAATATGGATTAGCTTCTGTAAGTACTACACGTTCACCTCAGAAGCATTGATTGAGCAACAAAAACGAAATGACATCACAAGTGTGTGTGTGTGGGGGGTCAACTATAAGTCGTTTCTAAGTAACTGGGACAACATGGAGTTGGGGATAAAATCGACTGGAAGACAATATTTGGTCTATTTTTTTATTAATTAAAACCCAATTTTTATTCGAAGAAGTCGATTATGAAAGAGCAAAAAAAAATTCAGGAATTGAATAGAAATTTAACGTCGTCGTCCATCATCTGTTACCCACCGCTAAACCTAGACGCATCTCAAACTTTGAATGTACATACTCATACATATGAACACTTTCAATATCATACAAAATTAACGCTAAAATGCAATATCAACCCATGAACACTTTCAATACCATACGAAATTAACGTGAATGTAGCTCTCATATAGAACACTTTCAATACCGTACGAAATTAACAATATACCTTTTGCTATTTTCTAAAGATGATTCCTATATACTTTTATGAAATTCTTTGATATCAAATGGAGACCCTATGATGTCATATGAGGCTGTGTCATGCCCTATGATGTCACTCTGGAGCTATATGGTGTCTTATGGACCCATCTGATGTTCTATGGAGCTATATGATGTCTTATGGACCTATACGATGTCCTCTGGAGCTATATGGTGTCTTATGGACCTATATGATGTTCTATGGAGCTATATGATGTCTTATGGACTCCTTCCGATGTTCTATGGAGCTATATGATGTCTTATGGAGCTATATGATGTTCTATGTGAACTATATAAGAATATCTTATGGGGTCCTATAAATTATGTTCTATGATGCTTATCCATGATGTCTGTAGAATTAAATGTTGTCCCTATGATATATCACAAGCCTGTTGTACAATTGAGAATTCCACCCCCCACCCCCCTTATGACTTTTTCATTCATGTTTGCCCCTGAGTAACACAGTAAGAGCAGGATACCATGGAACAGTGATTCTCAGCCATTTTAGTGACTTTGATCCAATGGGTACAAGAGTATGTCCGAAGGTAGCCCTAACACGTTAGTTTGTTAATAAATGTTAATATTTTGGCGAAGAAATGCACTCACCTTTCTAGTGCGATACTTTGGTCACGTGGTTTGGTGATGAGTCACGGAGCATACTAGGGACATTTTTATAACTACCGAGGGTCGTTTTATACGAAAATTATATGTCTCGGCGTACCATTGCCAGGGTTATTTACAATACTCTTAAATTGCATTATCAAACTACCAATACCAATACTTCCATGAAAAGAATATCGCCAATACCAATACAAATACCTCAAGTAAAAATGTATTGCCAAAATCATTACCAATTCAATACCAATACTTTTGAGAACAAAAAAAATATTTTTATTTATCATGTAAAGATTTACGCAAGTTTTAAAATTTTTATATAACTGACAGATCGATCGAAAAAGAAATAAAGTTTTTCAGACGTGCTTTGAAACAGTGAGACTAATAGTTGATTAATCAAGAAAGTAAATGAATGAAAGGAATATAAGAATAACATTTATAGATATCAGCGCGCGCAAAACTAAAAACTTCTAAAGAAAATTAAAATTTAATTTTCCTTCGACTCACCAACCGTGGTTGTGATGGGGAGAATTAATTAGTATTAATATTGGTAGGGTTAGGTAGCTATGATTACTGGTAGTGGTTGAATGTATGCTAAATTACTTTTAAAACTAGGTTTCAAAATCGCTCTTAAAATCGCTAATAAAATTCTCAATTGTATGATCAATGCGAATTGTGATCAACTGGATTTTAATTCAAAACAAATAAACATACAAATAGTGGGGGTTATTCTATGAAGGTTTATGAATGCAATTTTTTTCATTTTGAATATTTTAAGAAAAAATGTAATTTTTTTGTTAGAGTTTGTTACAATACATTCTTAAAATCCCGATAGAAAAGTATCGGTATCGGGTATCGAAAATTTTTCGTTGAAAATATATCGGCGATACACAAATCAATGCTTGATGTAAAAGGATCATCAATACAGCAACCAATACTGAAAAAAGGATCGCCGATACTGCATTGGCCCTATACCGGTACTACGATACTAACAACCCTGACCGTTGTATACTATTTCCCGGACCTTTCGAGGTACGCATATACCCTGCTGAGAACCGCGGTCATTGAGGTTACGTGTGTAATATATGCTGAGAACCGCAGTATTGAGGTTACGTCATTGTAATCCTATGCTGCTGAGAACCACGGTCATTGAGGTTACGTGTGTAATATATGCTGAGAACCGCGGTCATTGAGGTTACGTATATGTACTAATATAGATCATCATTGTTGCTAAATATTAAAATATGGCTACCATTATGCAGCCTCAAGATAATACTTAATGATCTGACAAAATAATTGAAATGAAATATGTTGGTCTTATTCCAGACAAGGGCAAACCACTACCCTGTGGTCAAGTCCAGACAAGGACAGACCATTACCCTCTGGTCAAGTCCGAGACAAGGACAGACCACTACCCGCTGGTCAAGTTCAGACCCGTCCGTTTTAATGTGATAAGGCTCTTTCTTTTTTCTGTATCGTATGTCTTAGTCCGTTGGATCCGATAAATTTCAAGAGCTCAATGTGGCAGCGATTTGAAACGTTTGCCCACCTCTTGCTAAGTCATCGGCATTGAATGACTCAACTAGAATATAAAATACTGGAATTGATATGCATTTACATTGACCTAGGGAGTCATGGGTGAGGAGCCTCGGTGAGGCCCAGAATTTTCAAGGTGAAATTCGATGCAAAGTCGTCCACAAGTCACACTGGCTTTAAATGGGTACCTGACTTAAGTTGGGGAAGTAAAGGCGGCTGGGCGTTGTGCTAACCACACAATCCCTTTATATGCCGAGGTTATAGAAACAGATGAATTCTACACTTCATCTGAGACGATAAATGCCCGATGGGGCTTAGGGAACTTTACTTTTTTACATTGTTTGAAACGGCCGTGACATTAGCAAGCGTTATCTAGTCCCAGCAATTTGGAGAAGCCTCAAGCTTAGAAAACATGTGTAGTAGTAGCGTGACTGCTATGTCGGAGAGGTAAATCGCTCAGTAAACAAAGAACTGACCTTTGACCCAGGAGGTGGCCCCAACACAAAAGGGCGTCAGCATACGATATTGGCCATAACGACGTTGCTATGTAAACACAGTAATGCCCATTCACTAAATTAAAGAACAACTCTCTGTTTGGTGTGATGTGTGTGCGCGCGTGCGTGTGTCTGCTTGTGTGCATGTGAGCGTGTGAGTTCATACATGCGCGTTTACTTTTTGTATTTGTGTTTTTGTTTTTTTATAAATTATACTTTAAATTCAGTTATATATATATATATATATATATATATATATATATATATATATATATATATATATAAAGAGAGAGGAGGGAGAGAGAGAGAGAGAGAGAGAGAGAGAGAGAGACCAGCTATAACGATGATCCACCGGATTATTTTATCCTGCCTTCCATTCGTTTCCAGTGTTAAGCACATCACTAGCCTTTTGTGTTAAGACATTTACCATAGCTCATGTCAACACATCGGTCTAGTCAGTATGACTAATTCTGTGTGACCAGCGACTGAAACTGCCCACGTGATATAGACAGAGTGACAGACGAACAGACAGACTGGTCAATTAGAAAGAGATAGAGAGAAACAAACATTCGCATAGACAGACGGGCATATTAGACAGACAGAAATACTTACAGAAGGATAGATAGATAGATAGACAGATAGATAAATATATAGATAGATAGATAGATAGATAGATAGATAGATAGATAGATAGATAGATAGATAAATAGATAGATAGATAGATAGATAGATAGATAGATAGATAGATAGATAGATAGATAGAAAGATATGATTGATAGATGGATGGATGGATGGATGGGTAGATAGATATAGTAGATAGAAAGATAGGCTTCACTTCAGGAAGCGATTAATACTTGTTGAAATACTCAATGTACAAAGAAGGAAGAACTTTTAAGAAGTTGAATAAAATATTTATCATCAGCACCTAACCAAAGGTTAGACCAGGTGTTGGAAAAGTTGGAACTACCTACAGCAAGTAAACAAAGATTAGACCAGGTGTACCGGAAAGGTTGGAACTACCTAGCTTAGTAAACAAAGGTTAGACCAGGTGTTGGAAAAGGTGGAACTACCTAGCTTAGTAAACAAAGATTAGACCAGGTCATTGGAAAAGATTGGAACCTTTTTCATTTACATTATGCAAAAAAAAATGTGTGAACAGATTATTCTTCCAAACAAAACTTTATTTTGAAAAGAAAGTACATTATAAAAAATATTTTATAAAGCTAAGCGACGTTTTTCTTGTGTACTAAAAAGCAGAAAATAATTATTCTATGAGCCTGGAAAAATTTCCGAATAAATCGGTCACATGGTAATAGACTTTATAAGAGCTTCTAATTTTTATAAATGTGACGAAAAACGTTGGGCGCATGAATCTTATATTATGTGAATGTTTGTATTACAGTATTAGGAATCATCAAATGTTAACAATTAAATCCAAAAGAAATTTTACACAAGGGGTTTTCGAAATATCACGATATTGCAAATCATTTATTAGAACTTCTATAACAAAATGCATGTGAATATATAAAATTAATTCTAGAGTTGTTTAACCTTAAAATCATGATATAGAACGTAATAGCCTACTTGTATAAGTGAATTGAATCAATATATTAATATACTGAAATTATATTTAACAGGTTTTCATTTATAGAAATTAGAGTATGTTATGGAGGTCTGGATGTTTGTATTAAGAAAAAACGTTGTAAAATCACTTCATCCATTGTATTAATAGTTATGAAAGTAATGGGAAGTAATTTAAGCGAACTGGTGGCAGCCATTTTTATGTCTGTGTTTGTGTTTCTGGCGTTTCCCCGTCAGGTTTCAATTATTTATGTTACGTAAATGCAAGAACAAAAAAAAAAATGCATTAATTAAACTCTTAGTGCTGTATCATATTTTTTATTATATTTAAAGTCATTGATAAATTAATATTTAGCAAAATATTAATAATATTCATAATTCTACTGACCGCACCTGAGTAACTTTCCAGTGTTAACTAGCATTTCCTTCATTCATTCACACTAGCGTTAATACCCTTTTGATATATATATTGGTTGACTTCACTAATAAGTAGCCTATCCATAATCAACGTACGAGGGATCACGTAAATTCTATCTATTAAGATTAGGGCTGTACCGGATTGCAATTTGGGGATCCCGCAGGATTCGGAACCGGAATCGGATTTAATATTTGAATCCTGCCGGAATCAGAACAGGAACCAGTTACCAAATTCAATAGTAACTCTTCGAACGAATTAGTAAGTTCTCGCCTAACATAAAAAAGATATAAAAATGAAAAATAGAATAAAAATTTAGTTTTTTTAAGTTCTAGATAACAAAAAACAGTATTAACCATTTAGATCATGAAGAATGTGACTAAAACCCCTTCCCCAATCATGAGTTAGGAAAATACTTACAATGTATCAAAATAATAGGTTTTTTGTTTTAAAAATTTATTTTAATAAAGCTGTACCTAATTTAACTTGATTCTATTAGAATCAAACATAGAAATGGGTAACATATCTTAGAAAGTATAATAAACATGTTTATTGATAAATAAATTTCAATATATATATATACTGTGGCACCACCCGATAGTTCATCTTTCTTTTTTTTTTTAATTTTCCATAGTGACGTCACCCAATCTTATTTATTTTCATTCATACTTTCCTTTAAATCATTATCTGATTATTTCCCATAAAACGCTAATTAAAATGCATGTCAAATCTAAGTCAACATCACTTTAATGTTCAAATAAAAATGTATCTTCAAGTTATTTATCTAAATATGGGAGGAATTTCATCCAAATAGTGACTAAATCTCCTAATTTAAGGAATTTGCAGAAAAATAAATTATTGTACTATTTTAAAACTGTAAACAGCTTAAATAGATCGTTATCTGCTTTATTGTTTAAGAACTTAAACTTTGATAACTAATATAGTTTATGGAAAACACGGAATCAAAACTAGCGGAAGACTAGGTGTCGTATTACTAGACTAAATACGATTCAAATCTTCCTTGTTAATATATTTGTACTTACATACAGAACTAATACTGATCGACGTTATTGTAGATTTAAAAAAGCAAAAGGAAGTTATTGTTTTAATTTAATTCTGTAGCGTACCAACATATTTCAAAAATATGTTTGCGCTAAAAAAGCCTAATTAAAAATTTCAACATAAAAAAATCCAGCTTAAATCCGGCATATTTTAACCAGATACCGGAATCGGAACCGGAATTGTTAAAACTGCCGGAATCCGGCTTAACAGGAACCGGAATCGGATTCCGGTACAGCCCTAATTAAGATCATAATGTATTCCTAAGATAAATTGTCTTCAAAACTTACAATCAAAGGAAGTGTTGTACAAGTTCAGTTGGTGTTGTACAAGTTCATGTTGGCACAAGTTCAGTTGGTGTTGTACAAGTTCATGTTGTACAAGTTTAGTTGGTGTTGTACAAGTTCATCTTGCACAAGTTCAGTTGGTGTTTTACAAGTTCAGTTGGTGTTGTACAAGTTCAGTTGGTGTTGTACAAGTTCAGTTGGTGTTGTACAAGTTCATGTTGTACAAGTTCAGTTGGTGTTATGTTACAAGTTCAAGTTGGTGTTGTACAAGTTCAGTAGGTGTTGTACAAGTTCAGTTGGTGTTGTACAAGTTCTTGTTGTACAAGTTCAGTTGGTGTTATACAAGTTCAGTTGGTGTTGAACAAGTTCTTGTTGTACAAGTTCAGTTGGTGTTGTACAAGTTCAGTTGGTGTTGTACAAGTTCAGTTGGTGTTGTACAAGTTCAGTTGGTGTTGTACAAGTTCAGTTAAGTGTTGTACAAGTTCAATTAGTGTGATTATAATTGTTTTTAATACTAAGACACGTCCCGCATGTGTGTGTGTGTCATTGGACAATATCTCTTGGGAAATCTGTGAATCATTGAAAAATTACTAAAAAAACTTTCGCCTTGAAAGTTCTGTTGGTTACTTTTTTGGAGAGTACGATTACGTGATAACAACATATCAATTACTGGAGTTAGTGAACAATCATCTTTTCATCATCCACACCCGAACAATCATCTTTACTGGAACAATCATCTTTACTGGAACAATCATTTTTTGAACAATCATCTTTACTGGAACAATCATCTTTACTGTTGAACAATCATCTTTAATGGAGCAATCGTCTTTACTGGACCAATCATCTTTACTGGAACAATCATCCGTAATGGAACAATCATCTTTAATGGAACAATCATCTTTACTGGAACACAATTCTTTACTGAAATAATCATCTTTACTGGAACAATCATCTTTACTGGAATAATGATCTTTACTGGACCAAACATCTTTACTGGGACCACGGGAAGTGAAATTTTGCAAAAAAAAGTGTATAAATTGTGAATAAAATATGTAAAATATTAAAAAACAATGAAATCTTGTATGAGTTTGATACGAGTTTAATAATAACTTATTTTTGCTGGTTTTTTTTTTATAACAAAAGCTGCAACTTCCGGTTCTGCTGCTCAAAACAACCAATGAAAAGTGACCTGTACGTGTCTCTAAAGTTTTTGTTCATGGCGACGTAGATGATGAAGTTGTAAGAGCTGTTGATGCAGACGATGATGTTTATCACCTGGTACATGACCTTGCCGAGGTTAGACGGGGCGTCTGCGGTCATGGTGTAGGTCACATGTACTGCGGGATGAACGTCGGGAGCGACAGGATGCCGCAGGTGACCGTGTACACCCCGCAGACGGCCAGCAACATTTGAATCGTGCGCTTGGACGAACTCACTGTGAATGACGTCATCTTACGCCGTCTGCTGGTCGCGATCTTGACCTTGACCCCGATGGCGATGCAGCCCACCAAGGTCACGACCGGCGGGATTTTCATCATCAGGTAGGACATGACGTCCTCCAAAATGGCGACCGTCGGGAGGCTACTGTAGTGGTACGAGGACCTGGTGATCAGCCCGACGGACCTGTTCAGCTCTACTGAGCTGAACTCGAAGCTGAAGTTCACGTAGAACGACATGTGGATAAAGTAGGCGTACCAAAAGAGGGTGACGGCGGCCACTGCCATCCACGTCCTGGTCGGGGTGACCACCTGGTGGAACTTCATGGGCAGAAACACGGCCACCAGCCTCGCAGGTGATCAGCACGGGCAGGGTGAGCGAGATCCCACCAGAGGCGTAGTCCATGTTGTGAAGCACGTGATGGAAGATGTACAGCACGTAAGACACTCGCTCGCTGTAGTCGAACCCTTCCCAGGTTTCCGGCGATCTCGTACACCCAAGGAACGCTGTTCGAACCCTATGATGAAAGTGATGTCGTTCAGTGCCAGGGAGATGAGCAAAATATTTGGAACTCTTCTTCAGGCCGTGACGACCCAGGACCAGGATACTGAAGACGTTGCCCGTCACCCCGAACACAGAAATGGCTGGCGTCGCCAGCATCAGGATGCGTAGCACGTAGAGCGTCTCTTGGTCGTCGAGTAACTATGGGCGTCTTCATTTCGGAGGTCAGTGACGTTGGTCACTGTACTCCAGTTATAGATGTACGTTAGGTTAGAATATAATGTTTTTTGGCTGGATGATCTATCTAGTACTCCAGTTATACATGTACATTAGGTTAGAATATAATGTTTTTGGCTGGATGATCTATCT
>JAGDYQ010000337.1:0-28524 GCA_021962125.1 Bulinus truncatus
GAAAGTTTGGTCTAGTTGCGCCTCTGCCTCCGGTCACACCTGTCCACAAATGGATAAGTCATTGTATGTAGGATCTATTTTCTCGACGGGGCCCTTAAGTGCATGGGCCCTTTAAATGCGCCTTAGAGGCGGCCTTGGAGTACATATACTGACGACGACTTTAATGATGCGGTGTGAATGGTTTGGATGGACGTG
Source organism: Bulinus truncatus (assembly GCA_021962125.1). Lineage (NCBI taxonomy): Eukaryota > Metazoa > Mollusca > Gastropoda > Planorbidae > Bulinus > Bulinus truncatus. Next base: position 196 of record JAGDYQ010000337.1, read on the forward strand.
CAGTACGTGTGAATGGTTTGGATGGACGTGCAGCAATAGTCTAAAATACTCTAAAATGTCTACCTTGGAAAAACTTCAGCTGCGGAAAAATAGATAAAATTTAATGTGTGTGTGTGTATATATATATATATATATATATATATTAAGGCGAAAGCCCGAAGTTGGACCAGTTCCCGAATTGGCCGGTCATTTCACTCATTGGCCGAAGTGTGTGACCATTGTCCGATGTACTATATGATTATGATTACAATATACAAACACCCAAAATCTTTCAGGACCCTTTTCTTCCAACTTTGGCCGATCTCCCCATGCCGTTTCGCAAACTGGCTGGCCAAAACCTCGAAACCTAGAAAAGATCGGACACTGGCCGGTCAATATGATGTGATATTGGCCGAAATATATATGGTGGGGGGGGGGTAATAGGATGCTATGTGGTTTAATGACTGACGGGTTTTTATACCGCGATGACGTCGAGGCTTTCGGATGAGTCTTAAAGAAATGAGTACATCACCGTGGTCTTGGATCGAATCAGCTGTTTTCGAACAGAAACCTGTGTTACCTACCCGTTTGTTCAATATTAATAATAATACACAATTGTCAGACCACGTAAGCGGTTGCTGTGGTGAGTTTGTTGGTGTTGATTTGTTCCCAACTTGGTTTTCACTTCTACTGACTTTTTTTTCAGTTCAGTTGTCTAATTTAATGTATGGAGCAGCCCCGTAGCGTGAAAATTCTACAGCAGGGGCCAGGAAATAGCAGGGGGGCAGGTAATACATTTTACTAAGTAGAACAAATAAGCAGAGGGGGCCAGACAAAACGCAGGGGGGGGGGGCGGCACGCTACGGGCCTGGTGTACGACAACTTTGGTGCACGGCGTGTTCCCTGTTGCCAGGTGTCAATAAAGAACCCCGCCAGATTGTAGTAGTAATCGTGAAAAAAAAAGAGTACGCCAAAATTTACCGCAGTTTGAATGTTTTTGCGGCATTTTTTTTTTCATATACACTTATAATAAAATGTTGAAGCCCGTGAATTAAATCTCTCAACGAAATCCGCGTAACTCACGGCTTAAACTGGCGGGAAACCAGCCAGCCAATCTGGCAACACTGATGGAGATTGGGACTACCAGGTCAGTCTTTATTTTTTGTTTTGTTTTTAATGAGGTCAATGTGCTTTAGTGTTGACACTTTAAAGCGATCCTCTAACCAAAGTGAATTTCGCGTATCTAGGTAGCTCGCGAAATTCGCCCCTCTTTCGCGGCAATGTATTTATATGGAGATGCTCAAACCGCGTAGAATTTCCGCGGCGGTGCAGAGAAATTTCGCGGCATCGCTTCTTTCAGTGTTTTTTCGCGTTTCGCGAGTGTAAACAATCCAAAATGGCTGCCTAGAAACATCGGCTCAAATGAAAATCAAGGTTAAAATTGATATAAATGTCTTAAAATTAACAAATAAGACTTACATTTATATATAAAAACTTGAATTATATCAGATTATACCAAAAAGTAAGTGTTTTTTTTTCACTTTTTACTTGTAAAATACCATAACTGTAGAAAATATATCATAAGAAGAAAATGTCTGCCGACGTCTTCAAATAAACAAAAAGAAAATTTAAAAAATCATTATATCCGGTCGGCTGACGCCTACGTTCGCTTCGCTTAGGTGTAGCGAGGGTTTTTCGCGCTTTGAAAAATCTCACATGTGAAATAGCGCAGCGGAACGCTTCGCTTTGATTTGAGGATAGCTTAATACCGCTGTCCCCCATGTCCACGTTATGTTTGTTGTTGGCTCTATTCTTTCCATTGCTGGTCTAAATATGTCCATTGCTGGCCCAGATCGCCTGCTTGAAGTAGTTGACCAGCTTGAAACATGAAAGGAGAAAAAACTGGGGAACGGGCTAGTGCCGAACCTAGTGATTTGGGGGCCCGGGGGGGTTTGGCTACTTTGGGGGCCCCTGCATTTTGACATTTGACTCCATGACATGAGATAATGTACTTAATATTTAATGTAAACAAATGTTTGGGGGCCCCTCAAGCCGGGGCCCGGGGGGACTTTCGAATTTGAACCCTCCTTCCCCCACCATATGTAGCGTCTGGAACGGGCCGTTCTTAGGGGAGGATGTGTGTGGGGGTGTGTAGGGTGGAGATAAGGTGGTGATAGTTCTCCGAATATTACTTAATTAGACTTGGCCCGTGCACGCCCGATGAAGGTCAGCGGTATTGTCTTTGAATAATACTTAACTGTCTTAACATATATTTCTCATTGTGTGTATTTTTACCTTCCTCCTCCCTTGTGACTTCTGTCTGTCCCATACACGGGCAAACTACGTCCCCGTTTGGTTATTTGATCCTGTCCGTGCGTTCAATACATTTAAATGCTATCACCTCATATACAAAAACTTGCAATTGGCTATTCGTACGACCATTCTGTCTTCTTTCTGTGATTCCTGTAGCTTGTGCCCTACGCCTAGTCGCGACCTTCAAAGTCAGTTGCGTAGAGGGGGGGGTGGGCGCTGCGCCCCGGACGGCACTTATTTTTGCTCCTAGCCAGCGACGGCGGCTGTCGTGCATTATAATCCTTTTGGGCACGGGAAATGGTGCGGCATTTTGACGTTTCCGCTTCCCCCCCCCCCCAACCCCGGGTGTCGATAATCCCAGTTAAGCTGCTGGTCAAAGGCCTTCGTTAAATTTTATGCTTTCAAAAAATGACAATAATTTGGACGAGTTGATCCTCGCAGATATATTGCGTGTGTGTGTGTGTGTGTGTGTGCGTAAGTTGATATGTGCACGCACCCATACACACCCTTCCATCCGACACTGGTGTGATCCATTAACTCAATTTTTACCTTTTGTTTCTATTTCTATGTAAACACTATATCATATTTCGGAACTGAGGTGTGATTATTCTCATTTTCAATCCGTTTTTTTTTTTGGTTTCTTTTTTGTTGGTTTATTTGCGTTTTGTGTTAGTTTACACGATTTCATTTTATTTTTCTTAGTTTACCACGATGTAACCCCCTTCACCACTTACCTACTCCCACATCACCGTTTGATTCCCGGCCTGGATATTAGAATTTGTGTGTGTGTGTGTGTGGGGGGGTCTATTGATTGAGACAATCATGAAATATAAACGACTTAACACTGCAAGTCATCAACGCAGCTGTTCAACTAGCATTCGACGCATTCACTAGTATATTAAAAACAGCCGTGTATCTCTCTCTCTCTCTCTCTCTCTCTCTCTCTCCTTCTTCTTCTTCTTCTCACTCGCATATTTATTAACCACACTCCTTGTATTAAAACTGCACTCACATCACATCTTGCCCCTGACCCGCCCCTCACACGTCAGCATCAGTTGTCAAATATGTTTTTTTTTATTTCTGAAGTACGGGGGGGGGGTAGGGGCTGGATAGGATTTGAAGGAGGAAAGGGGGGGGATAACTCTTCTAATCCTTCCCCAACCACCCTTTCATTTTGTCCACCAGTGCATCTCTCTCTCTCTTCCCCCCCCCCCTTTTTTTCCATAAAGGTTTATTAAACTAATGTTTTGTAGCCTAAAATGATTGTGTCACTCAAATCCTGAGACAAATCAGCGGGTGGGGGAATAGATAGTGCCCCAAGGAGGGATAGTGTCGAACCTGTTGGATGCATTTATTATTGGTCCCTCATCTTAGGGGGGGATGACAACTAAACTCGCAAGCATTACACGGTCGTAGCTGTCGGAGGACAACAGCCCGACAATTTACCGCGGTGTTGGAGATAGAGATTATTGAGTGTGTGTGTGTGTGTGCTCTACTCAATACACTTGTTTGTACCTACACACAGAGACACACACAAACACACACGTTAAACACGCGCGCGGTTTATTCGCACTTGTAGTGCTTGTGTGTGTGGTGTGTGTGTTTTTTTATTGGTCTCGTGCAGTCCGCGGCGATAACACAATCGGTTGGGTTCCTCTTGAGAAATGCTACAGCAGAACTTGAAATTTCTTCCGACTGCCGGCAGGGATATAGAGACTGGGGTTTGTACACAATGCCACACCTAGGTTTTTTACAACTTGTCCGTTATTTCGTATGCGCATGTGTGCGTGTGTCGAATTTTATTTTCCAAACTGTGGCTTATCTTTCCTTACTAGGAGCTGTGTGTATATATATTTTTTTTGTTTATAATGGTGTAGGAGTTTACTGTGTCCTTTAAAATTTTCATTTCTGCGTGTGATTTTGTGTGTGTGTGTGTGCGTGTGTGTGTGTGTGTTAATTGCCGTGTTTTATTGTAACTTTTTTTTTCGGGATTCCGATTTTACAAAAGCAAACGTTGGACTGTTTCATCTAAGCAGCTCCAGTTGCCACCGGGGGGGGGGGCACCAGAGGTGAGTAGTGTCGTCGCCAAGGCTTTGATCCGTTCCCCCCCCCCTCACGTGGTCTGCCCCGCTCGTAGCCAAATAGCCTTCTCGTCACACCCATGGGTCTTAGAGAGTTTGTTGGCTGGGCGTTTAGCAAGCAACTACCCTGTGAATGCACATGACACCATCGCAAAACTCAAATCGGTTTGTCACGGAGGGGGGGGGGGAGAAGAAAAAAATATTTAATTCTGCTCACAGAATGCTTAACTACAAGTTTTAAAAAAAAAATGTGTATATTCCTATACACCTTTCTCAAAAAGTAGTCCCCTTACTGAATTGTTTGTTTAAATGGACAAGATACACTTCCGGTACCAATTAATGTACCCGAATTTGCGAATACTAAATTTCTGTTGCCGCTATTCTTTTAATTTTAATCATGAAAATCAAATAATCAAAATTTAATATATTTTTCAGTTTGATTATTTATTATTATTATCCTAAAAGTTGAAGCTAACAAGCAGAATGGTTAAAAAAATAATATCATTGACCATCACCTCATCATAATGAGGTAGTAGTTTCAAACCTTTTACTACCGATTTTTAATTACTATCTATCGCACAATATATGCTAACCAAAAATATACTGTTTACATATGACCCTACATAAGTCCCTACATATGACCCCTACATAAGTCCCTACATTAATCCCTACATAAGTACCTACATAAGTCTCTACATATGACCCTACATAAGTCCCTACATATGACCCTACATGAGTCCCTACATGTGACCCTACATTAATCCCTACATAAGTACCTACATAAGTCCCTACATATGACCCTACATAAGTCCCTATTTAACATATGTCTCTACATATGTCCCTACATATGACCCTACACAAGTCTCTACATAAGTCCCTACATAAGTCACTACATAAGTCCCTATATAAGTCTCCACATACGTCACTACATAAGTTCCTACATAAGTCTCTACATATGACCCTACATAAGTTCCTACATAAGTCTCTACATATGACCCTACATAAGTCTCTACATAAGTACCTACATAAGTCTCTACATAATCTGATATCGGGACATTTTGTGACTTTAAAAACTTGTCAACGTCAGAAAAATTAAATTTTGGTAATAAATTTAAACTCATTATATCTTAGATTAGACGAAAATGTAGAAAAAATAATCGAGAATTAATAGAATTTATCGAGCTAAGTATTAATCAAGTGTAAACAAAGCGACCGGAAGCCCATTATGATCTTTTCACAAAGACAGCTGACGAGCAGGAATACATGTGAGAAAGGTCCATAGCTAATGACATCCACAAAGGGATAAAACCCGCCAACGTTTTCCCTTAAACTATCTCCAAAAAAAATCTACGGAAAATAATCTCGATCTGTATAAAATATGGCAAATAATCACACACACCTTCTTTATTTAACTGAAAGACAAACAATTCTAGACCGTCCATCTGTCTAATATATATATATATATATATATATATATATATATATATATATATATATATATATATATATATATATATATATATATATATATATATATATATATATATACACACATACTATATCATGTGGGACGGATGGCCGAGTGGTGTAGATACTCGACTGTCAACCTGAGAGTCCTGGGTTCGATCCTCGGTGAGTCGCATGGAATTTTTCCAGGTGAAATTCGGTGCAAAGTCGTCCCACAAGTCCACCCAGCTTTAAATGGGTACCTGACTTAAGTTGGGGGAAGTAAAGGCGGCTGGGCGTTGTACTAACCACACAATCCCTTCATATGCCGAGGTTATAGAAACAGTTGAATGGCCCGTTAGGGCTAACAAGGGAACTTTACTTACTTACTTACTTAGATACTATATCTAGATAGTAACAAATAGAAAGTTGACCAAATGAGCATCCCCCGAGAGGGTTCAGTGTCCAGCCAGAAGTTTCAGCTGTCCTCCTGTGCTGTATGTGATACATGGTGTCCGTCACCCATACCGTGTGTGATCCCTCCGTGTATCCCTATCGACGCATGCAATTGTTGTTGTTGTTTTTAACATTAACGTGTGTGTGTGTGTGTTGGTGCTGTTTTTTTTTTGTTGGATGACTTCTTGTTGTCGTTTTTGCAGAGCTGTCTATTAGTGCAGCAGTATGCGCTGAGTTATCTGTCCATGTACGGACTTGTCTACCCCTGGATTAAAACACAATGTAAAAAAAACTATATAGAGTGCGCGGCGTCAGTTTTAATTGATTTTTTTTTTTTCGAAAGCCGTTCAATTTCGGTACATTATGTCTAATCCGTTCAAAACAGGTCGCCATTTATAAAAAAAAAGGGATAGCCAAAATAGAAGCAATACATTTCCCTACCTCCACCACCGGTTTACTCCCTCGAAAATAAGTACGAAATTTAGATCGTACAATGTAGCCATATTTAAGAGCTACAAACTGTGTTAAAAAAATAATGTATCAATTTACTAATATAATATACACAGCAACATAACAGTTTAGTATTCTATCAATATACCGATATATTGATCACTCAATGTACCTACTATTTTATTTACACAATGTACCCCTCTAATCAACACACAATGTATTGAAAACACTATGTACCGATATATTCAACACACAATGTGCCAATATGTTAGTCACGTAATGTACCAATATATTGACCACACACATAGTGCCAGTGTATTGTTTACTCATGTACCCATACTATCACCACACAATGTACCTATCTTTTATCCGCACAATGTACCTATCTTTTATCCGCACAATGTACCCATATTTTATCCGCACAATGTACCTATATTTAAACCACACAATGTACCTATCTTTTAACCACACAATGTACCTATCTTTTAACCGCACAATGTACCCATCTTTTAATCCACACAATGTACCCATCTTTTAATCCACACAATGTACCCATCTTTTATCCACACAATGCAACACAAATTATTATTTATTTCCAGAGATGTAATGATTGTATTCATAATAAATACAACACTTCTCAGATCGAGGCGAGACAATTGGATTCCCAACACCATGGCTATGGGTTTGTTTTTTTGTGTGTTGGACCGCAGCAGTTCTAAATATTTTAAGCTCTCTTATTCTATTAAACAGATCTTATCAATGATACAATGTACAATGATTTACCAACACATTTTTTCAAAACAAGACTCGGGTCAAATTTTCGTCATTGTATTAAACAACACCTTACAAAACAAACGCCAATTTGCGAGGGTTTTTACGGCCGGTGCATTATTTCTAATCTGCTAAAAAAAAAAACACGTGCACCATTTATAAAACGGTGATGCCCCTTCTGTATGATATGAAGTGACAGGCGCCACATTACCTCGAGATATTTCCCTTTTTTTTAAGGCAACGTTTGAATGGTAAGACTTTTTTTTTTTCTTCTTTTGAAAAATGATTGTTTGCAGAGGCGTAGCGGGGAAGGGGCAAGGCAACTTGCGCACGGGGCATTTTACCTTTTTAATACCTTTTTAGCGCCCCCCATTCGAAAACCATATAATATTATATGTAAAATATACCATTTGGGCGCCCCTGAGCCTCAGCGCCCGGGGAAATATGTACCCCCCGCCCCCCCCCCCAGATACGCCCCTGATTGTTAGTTCCTGGTGGACAGAGCTGTAGCCAATCCTTGACTTTTTAGACAGAGTGCTTTTTTATAAAACGTATTCCCTACCATCATTTCCACTAACTACCAACCACCATTTTAAAGACTAAATTCGTTATATATATATATATATATATATATATATATATATATATATATATATATATATATATATATATATAAAACTAGCTGTACCCTGCAAAACCTTTGCATAGAGTTATATTCCCTTAGGCTTGATCGGTAGGCTTGGTTATTTTTGGTTTCGGATCTGCCCGAAATATATATATATGTGTGTGTGTGTGTGTGTGTGTGTTATAATTGACAGAGGCGGATATAGCAGCACGCGGGGCCTTGTGCGAGAGTCGCAACTAATTACTGTACCATACTTTTTATTTCTACGTCTCCCTTCCTCTGGTACCAGGGCCCTAACCCTAACCAACCATTCTTAGAAGCTGTCTCTGTTAATAAAATCAACCTTTTTTATCTAAGGGGGTGGGGGGGGGAGGGAGGTTGGACAGCCAGACAAGTCGCTGCCCCATACGAGACCCATAAGAATGAAGTAGACTATATATTTGCACGGGACCTTTATACACTTGTGCCCCCCTCCTCCCCGGCCACTGACGTTAGGATGGCCCTGAAACAAATACACTTCAATGTTCGTTCCCTTGTTGAAATGAAAGAAACAGTTTAACGATCGGCCAGGTTCGCTGTCAAAAGATAAGATTTTGTCGGCCAAGTGCATTCTTCTGCCGGTGTGTATTTGTGTGTGTATGCGCCTGATCATCACACACATGTATCTCCGTGTATATGCTTTGATTATGTGCTCCGATATAGCAAGGGGGAAGGAATGTGGGTCAATTTATGCTTTCACCAAAAAAAAACAACAACAATACATCAGCGCGGAGTCTCACGTGACCCGAACGATACGAAACGCGCTTTTGATAAATGTGTGATGTGTGTGTGCCCGTGCTGTGTTTCTTTTGTTTATAATTGTTTCCTCCCGCTCGCGCGCGCGTGTGTGTGTGTATATATATACATCTACGTGTGTGTATATATATACATCTACGTGTGTGTATCGTGCAGTTCAAGTGTGTAAGTGGACAAATCTGCACTGCTGTCCATTAACGTTGAGCACACAGGGCGTGTTTACGTTCAGCCCTCTTGTTTCGTCAAATGAACAAACAAAAAATGGATTGGATTAGTTAGTATAGTGTAGGTATTATTATTATTAATTTTTTTTAACAATATTAATGCACCATGATGTTTTCTGTGGCCAATGCTAGCACTTCGTTCAATTCCGTAATGTTTGTTGGCGCACGTATTAGCCCCGTGTTTCTCAAAGTGTGTTTCCCGACCCGCAACTGATTTGAATTGGAACGCCGAAAATCTGAATATATATATATACAATTGATTGTAGTTTATCTTTCTTAACAGGTTGGTCAGGAATAACAAACCGTAATCTTAGTGTGATGCGAATAACGAACAGTTTTCTTATATGATCGCGAATAACGAACAGTTTTCTTATGCGTTCTTGTGTTAATTCCCTACTAAATAAATCTGAACACATACATCAACGCGACAATTGTATGTTGTGCTGTCCTATAACCTAAAAATACCGTTTCGATTAATGCGTATAGATATATAATTTATAATAATGCCATCTAAACATGTTTCTCATGCAATAAAGATTGGTAAGCGCGTCGTGTTACAAAATGGGTGTGTGTGTGTGTGTGTGTGTGTGTGTGCGTGCGTGCGTGCGTGCGTGCGTGCGTGCGTGCGTGCGTGCGTGCGTGCGCGCGCGCGTGTGTGTGTGTGTGTGTGCGCGCGCGCGTGCGTGCGTGCGTGCGTGCGTGCGTGCGGGGGGGGTAATCTCATTTTTTTTTATAATCCCCCCCTCGCACATCATGTAAATTAAACAGAATGCGCATCGTCAACTTATAGTGGTATTTCAGGAAGCCGCCATATTTGTTGTTATCGTGCGATTGTGTATCAATATTGAGGTGCTGCAGTACACGCTGCACTATTAAAAATGGAATTAATGGTGGCCAAATTTTTTTGAAAGTCATTACTAGATGACTTTTTAAAAAAAACAAAATAGCAGTGCGCGCTTTCTATATGAAATAAATTCGGTGCTCTCTCTCTCCCCCCCCCCTCTCTCTCTCTCTCCCCTCTCTCTCTCTCTCTCACACACACACACACACTCCCCCCCTCCCCCCGCATTCTGATTATGTGTCGTCACCTCTTTCTTTATCGATCTGTTTTGATTTTTTTTTTTAATATATAAAGTTCAGAGGGAGCGAGCACTTTGTTCATGTTACCTGTTAGATTGTCGTGTATACAATACATGCACCGTGTAATGTCGAGGTGACATGTCCTGATTTTCTTTGTGACACTCGGTCTGCCAGCCTTTAACGGCGGCGTCTATCTATGCAGAGGCGGCCTCAGCTATAGGCGGGGCCTTGGGGGGGCAGTGTCATAACCGGTGGGGACGGGGCGGTCGAGCGTAAACTATACCCCAAGGGGTGGCCACGCATGAGATCGACGAAATCATTTCCGTTATTCATGTGTTTTAAAGAGATACGCGTTGGGCAGTTTATCAAGTAAAAAGTAAAGTAAAGTTCCCTTAAGCCCCCGAAAGGGCTCATCGGGGCAGATGAAAGTGTAGAATTCATCTGTTTCAGTAGACTCGGCATGTGAAGGGATTGTGTGGTTAGCACAACGCCCAGCCGCCTTTACTCCCCCAACTTAAAATCAGGTAAGGTACCCATTTAAAGCTTGGTGAACTTTGGGTTTTTAACCAGGACCTGAAAAAGTTCCAAGGTTCTCACTGAGATTCGAACCCGGGACCCTCCGGTCGACAGTCAAGCGATCTACACCACTCGACCACCCGTCGCCAGTTTATCGAGTAGTGCTGATAAAATGTAATTGGGCGATGATTAACGGGGAAAAAAAACAACAACAACGATTTAGATGGAGCTGCATCAAACTCAACTGAGAACAGCTGTGGGCCATCATTGCTAAATACCATCTCCTGTCATCACCAGGCCTGTGGTTGTCCCCCTTCCCCCCAGTCGCAGTGACCACCACTTCTCTGACATTCATTGCCACTGCCACAGTTGCGGGCAGACATATGAGCCCATTTCTCTAGTTAACCACGTCACCATTTCGCTCTCTGTCGTTTACGTTTTGACCCTTGAACTTTCACCTTAATGTTATACATTTTTTAATCTTGTTGTGTATTAAAATGAGGTGCATCCTGTTGGTGATTTGTTTAAAAAAAACAACACAACAACAACAGCACAGAAACAACATTATTAAGATTTGTTTACATCGGCTGTTTAGTTTTAGAAATAGAGTGGAGAGTGTGTTTGTAGGGTCGTTTTATTAGAATTATTTACACGCTCAATTATGGATTAACTGTGTCGCATGGACGACTTTGGAACTGCTTATCTTCTTGGCTCCTCTTTATCGCAACATGTAGATACCCCGCCGTGTGTGTGTTTGGGTGTGTGTGTGTGTGGGGGGGGGTCCCGCACATCAGATTACTAAAGAGACGTGTTCCCTCTCCCGCAGATGTAGTCGAGTGAGGGCTCGTTCGCAAATGACGTAACGCAAAAAAAAAACGACATTTTAGACCTCCCCTCCCCCCTTGTCACAAAGTGTCACAAATTTTTCACCCCCCCCCCTTACGTCACGTCACAAGTCAAATAAATTAAAATACCTCAAATTACTGATTTATTTTTCTTTCGTTATTTTTTGGAGACAATCATTCTTTTACATTTTCCCATAAGGCATTCAGATGCTGATCGTGGCTTTGGGCACTATAGGGGTTAAGATACACAATTTTCATAACGGTCGATTTTCAAAATTTCAAGTTGAGAAGAATTGTAATTTTGGCAGAAAATTTCAACCAAATTTTGGATTCCCGCATAGATAATTATTTTTTGTGACGTCACAATTTCACAGACCATCACCCCTGTCACAAAATGTCACAAAATCCTAGACCCCCCCTCCCCTCCTAACCGTTACGTCAATTGCGAACGAGCCCTGAGATTGGAAGATTCGGAAAACTTTTTCACTCCCGCTTACTTCCTGACCTTCGACGACTAATTTAATTCAGGTCCTTGTGGGGGGCAATGTAAGACTCGACTGTCTTCCCGAAGATCCCGGGTTCGATCCTCGTTAAGAGACTAGACCTTCTTTCCGGTCATGGCGAAAGATCACAAGGCCACCCATTTCTAAATTGGGTCACCTGCGAACGCCATCCGTGTTGCCTTCATCTCGGCTAGGCCAGGGATGAATGAGGAGTTCTCAGAAAAAAAAAAACCCCACCTGTTACAAGTATCTTTCAACGAAATCCATAAATGTGACAGGTTTGTTTACTGTATTTTGTTTTTGTGTGCATCTAATCCTTTTATCAGCGCTGTAGCCTCCTTACGTTCTATTATGGTGTATATTAAACATGCACACATTACGCACACATATTTATCAACAAAAGTAGTAGGTTTGCTGTGATGATGATGGCAATGTTTATTACACAATAAAGTCTCACAACATGAAATAAAACATTCAACTACCCGTGGCTGACTACCCGTGCAGTCTCCTCTCTCTCAAACTCTTAATAAATAAACAACTCGAACTAGTCCGTTCCGATCGACTCCTCCTCGCCCTTGAATGAGTTGGGATGGGAATAAAGGGGGGAGCCCTGATCACGGGCATCGCTCTTGTTGTTGGTCGGTGACCAAAGATGCGAAGTGGTACATTCGTCCAGCTCCTCCCGGGCGAATGGTAGCTTTGATAAGCGCTCTGCTTACCACAGCTCTTGAGAGGGGGAGGGGGGGTGTATGAAGGGAATATGATATGGGGTTAGCTGTGGTATTGAAGGGGATTGCGGTCTTAACACGACCCATTATTAGTTTGTATGAAGACTGGAATGTCACAGGATTTCATCAAATGCTAAAATAAAGGCAAACTGAGTTATGCGCGTGTCAGTACCTTTCATTTGGTTGTCTAGTATTTATAACAGGGGTGGCCATACTTGTTGCACCTGCGGGCCGCAACCAAGGAAACCTGAGTGTTGGGGGGGGGGAGGAAAGGGGCGAGACGAGACGTAGTTTACCCATGTCTGCTCCTAGATGACGGTGTACCACGGTCATATATCACGTCGTCGGTTCACTCTGTACGCTCAATTTACGGCTCTGTGTGTAAACGTCACTTTTAAGATTTTTCTAGCGTTACGAATGAACTTTACAAGTGCTAAATACCAAAAGGGGGTTAACTCTCGTTGATTGTGATTGAAAGATGTGTGTTTATAGTTACACAGAGTTGTCTTTCGCAATACCTTTTTTTAAAAAAAAATTGTTCCTGTCCTGTCCACAGATGGCCCACAACATGACCGAGGGCCTGCTCCGGCTCCGATCCAGGCGCCAGTGCATGTGCCTGATGGCGGCGTTCTTCGTCCCCAGCTTCCTCTATGTGCTCATCAGCTCCAACCAGGGCTCCACTATCATAGAGCGGATGATCAGCTGTAACGTGACGGCCACCCGCAGCTACCCTCACCACTCCCGGATCTATGACGTGTGGCCAGACTTCGATGCCCAGCTGATTGACCACGTAGGTGCCACGCTCTGTGTGTGTGTGTGTGCGCGCGCGCGCGCGAGTGTGTGTTTTAACATTGGTTAGAGCAATTGTTCTCAAAGCGTTATTTCACGATGGGATCCCCATTATTGTTTTCAACGGCTGATTTTTTTTTTTTTGGAGTTTTCGCCCCTTGAGTTGCACTCTACAGACAAGGGGAAAAGAATGTCTTAAGAAGATGTGTGTGAAACGTCCGGCTTCGTGTCAGGCGCTACTTGAAGTTTCTATGAAACTCTTAAAACCTTTCCCCTTGAATGTTAAAAAAAAACATTTGACGCAATAAGATTTATAAATGGCAATGTATATTATTATTTTTATTATTATTATTATCATTTTTAATTTTGTTATTACTGATTATTTTCCCCTTAAATAATTTTTTTTTGTAGGAAGCATTTAAAACGGACTGTGTACCAGATGGCAAGTTCACAATATCAGGAATACCCGATCTGTTACCTGTTTGGTCCAGATCTGAAAATCCCTCTTGCAGGTGAGTTTTCTTTTTTTTTTTTATGTCGTACCGCCCCCCATTTTATTTCAATAAGATTGTTACCAATTCTTCATCAAATTTTTTTTTTTACTTCTTCCTGTTTTAGTTTTGGTTGACTGGAAACTTTTCTGTTTTAGTTACTGATGGCTTTCTGGGTGAAACTCATAATTGGCTCACATTACAATATTTGGGACTGGGGAGGGAGGGGGGTTTGAATGCAGGGATAAGCGAATGTGCAGGCCCAACATTTAAACATTGATAGTCAGGCACCGCCTCTGATTGGAGCCCCGGTTATTGCAGGGTGGTCCTTACAGGTTTGACGATCTTCTTCGGGTGATTGCAGGGTGGTCCTTACGGGTTTGACGATCTTCTTCGGGTGATTGCAGGGTGGTCCTTACGGGTTTGACGATCTTCTTCGGGTTATTGCAGGGTGGTCCTTACGGGTTTGACGATCTTCTTCGGGTGATTGCAGGGTGGTCCTTACGGGTTTGACGATCTTCTTCGGGTGATTGCAGGGTGGTCCTTACGGGTTTGACGATCTTCTTCGGGTGATTGCAGGGTGGTCCTTACGGGTTTGACGATCTTCTTCGGGTTATTGCAGGGTGGCCCTTACGGGTTTGACGATCTTCTTCGGGTGATTGCAGGGTGGTCCTTACGGGTTTGACGATCTTCTTCGGGTGATTGCAGGGTGGTCCTTACGGGTTTGACGATCTTCTTCGGGTTATTGCAGGGTGGTCTTTACGGGTTTGACGATCTTCTTCGGGTTATTGCAGGGTGGCCCTTATGGGTTTGACGATCTTCTTCGGGTGATTGCAGGGTGGTCCTTACGGGTTTGACGATCTTCTTCGGGTGATTGCAGGGTGGTCCTTACGGGTTTGACGATCTTCTTCGGGTGATTGCAGGGTGGTCCTTACGGGTTTGACGATCTTCTTCGGGTTATTGCAGGGTGGCCCTTACGGGTTTGACGATCTTCTTCGGGTTATTGCAGGGTGGTCCTTACGGGGTTTGACGATCTTCTTCGACACCGTTTGCTGATCATGAGAATTTAAAAGTTGTTTTTTTTTTGGCCATGTTTACTGACCTGAGAGTTTCCACTGTGGTTGCGAACGACCAGTTGGTGGTGTATAGGATTGTTGTGCACGCACGGCTGCATCATAGTGCGAATGGTCAGGGGGAGGAGAATCAGTGGTTTACTGGCGATAGAATGAGATCAAGAAACACGTGCGTGGGTGCGCCGTGCAGTGGAAGAGTGAACATATGTGCTAATAATAGCTGATGACCACCTCTTGTTGAGACGGTCAGCTTAGGTCACACAAAAGGATAGGTGGTTTTTTTTTGCTATAGGAGATAGCTGTGGTTGTAATGTGTGTTATTCAAGCGTGTGATTAAAGACTGTTTGTGTGTTGTATATCGAGTTTGGAGTTATTGTTAATTGTCACGTACGGGAGTCACTGTGCTATTTTTAATACCCTGAGACAAGTGTGCTTGTGACATCCACTGACACGGTGTGACGTATTCATCTCCTTATTAACTATCAAAAGAAATGAAGCCTCTTGTTTCTTCTTGTTATGCCCCCCCTCCCCCTTTTCCTCAGTACAATCCCACCATATCCATTGGTGCAGTGGTCATGGAGGCACCTGGGGGGAAGGGGGGGATTGTAACAACTGCCTCTGTGCACGCATCAAAATCATTGTGCTGTATATTTTGTTTTTCTCCTGCAGTCATGTGCGGGTCTAAGGAGGGCTGCTTTCATTTTTTTTTCTTTTCTTCTCATGGCTGTTATTTTTTAAAATTTGTTTCTTCTTTCAATTCATTGTGTCGGTGAATGTAGTGTGTGTGTGTGTGTGTGTGTGCGCGCTGTGTACTATTTTGGATTCTTGACATTCCATATGGACCTGTCCCAACCACGCCATACTGTCAGTATCATTCCGATAGTGTTGTCTTTAGCCTGGGAACTTTCACTTGTGTGTGTGAGAGTATGTGTGTGTGTGTGTGTGTTGTTCTCGGGGAGATGTTTGTTGGTGCAACCTTCGTTGAGGAAACATTGTGCTTGAATGGTGGTAATGGAGGGGGGCGGGGGGTTCTTAAAACTACCCCCCCCCCCCAAAAAAAGTTCAGATTTTGAAACACTTAAAAAAAAAAACATACAACACTTTTTAAATTTATGGATTTGTTCATTTAGTAATATTTATTTACTCCTTTCATTCATGTTCGGCCTTACGGGCTGTCGCCCCAGGTCTCCTGTCTAGTCCTGAGTCTGTAGGACTTAGGCTTCGATAGGGCCGATTTATGTCAATTAGAGCGGCCGTCCAAAAAATCGACCAGTTTGGGGGTGGGGGGGGGCGATTCGGAGAGTACAGCAGGCATTAACCACCCAGTTTTTTTTGCACTGGGCGTTGTCCGATTCGAGACGCGCGGGTTTCTACTCTCGTTGTCACCACTGCAGGGGGAAGTTGGGGAAACCGTGGATGGTGTACTTTTTTTTTTTGAGTTCCCCGAGCTGGTGGACTTACCGGGTGGGCCAGTCGGGGTAACATGCTTGCCATAGGGGCTGTACGGCAGTTCCCAGATGCCGAGAAACACAGCCTAGTTCAATCGCACTGGCTCTTAATTGCTAAATCTCAAAGAGAGAGAGAGAGGGGGGGGGGAACAAAGTTTACGGTACAGAGCCCAATCTTGCTGCTCTCGGACCCCCCCCCCCCCACAATACATCCCTCATAGGGCTGGAGTGCTGGGACTCATTTTGCAGTGCATTGGTTCCGCATTTTATCAAAATGCCAATTGTCCACGCATCACAGTCACCCATTTCAGATGTCTCCACGCATCATTCACCGTTTTTAGATGTCTCCGCGAAACATCTCTGACGTTAAACTTAAAAGGAAGATCGGTGTCACCGTTTTATGTTTTCTTACATGCATTTTCTCTCGCGGCCCCCAACACTCAACCCAGCGAGTTGTACCGGCTGTACCAGCTGCCTGTATCAATGACCGCGATTCCATAGTACCCATTGGCATTCTGAATGCATGAAAGCTTCAATTTCCACAAATCTTTGCTTGTCATTCACATAGATATCCTCGTTTACCTGTTACTAAAATTATCTTCAGATTTCTCTTAATTTTTTATAGAAATATTTCTGTTTAAAAATTAGTTTAAAATGAAGTAAAGATAACGGTACATTTCAATTGATCAGCACAAATTAGGTAAAAAATGATCCCCCCCCCCTTTTTTTTTCCCCCAATCAGCCCAAGGGAAGTCACTGCTAAAATAAAGATGAGGGCGTCCCCTGTGGTAAATTCGTCAACCGAATTGCTTCCCCCCTTTCCGTTTCACATAGCCATCATATACAACATGATACCAGTCAACGTGTGGCAAGAGTAAACCACGCGCATTTGAGGGTTGGGTGAGGGGAGCAGTAGGAGCGGAGGAGGGGAAGATGAGTTACTGCGTGAAGACAGGCCGGCGGCTGATTTTATTATTTAGACCATTGAACTGCTTGGACCACTCGACCAGTTAGTCGTTTTATTATTAAGTGGCTAGTTATCTTATGGTACCTATTAATTTCCTCCCCCCCATTTTTTTTTAGACCTAACAATTTCCTTAACTCCCACCACCCCCCCCCCCCTTTTCCTCAGCACTTTCCCTTTTGATTAGCGGCTAAAGTTGGGCCAAACCCCCTGCCTCCTTTAAACGTCATGACGTGCTTCGGGGCACGTCTGGAAAATGTGAAGTGTAAACACAGAGAGTTGATCAGAGCTGGACACGATGTCCCCCACCCCCCCCCCCTTTTTTTTTCAACCCGCCTTTTTTACTCTTTGACACTGCTACAGCTTGATGGGTCATTTTGTTGTCCAGTTATATAAATAGATGCTTTTTCTACGCACCAAAGTCGGTTCTCATGAAATGGGGTTACAGACTTTTCCAGATATATATATATATATATATATATATATATATATATATATATATATATTTATAGGTGCCCCCCCCAGGTAAAAGTACACGTCGGGTAAGAATGTGTACTGGGAGTACAAGCCCAAAAAGCAGTGGCCAAGTTTGCCTACCCACTGCTTTGGGTAAAAAAAAAAAGAATTTGTCTGTGACATTAGATGGCAGATGTAAAGAACCACACTGGTCCATCGGTAGGTTTACCCACACACACACCCACACGCCCACACACGTATTCACATGGTGGACATTATTGATTGGTGTTGTCATTTGAGTTTTACCGCTAGCTCTGCCAAAAGTCCCGGTCACATTTGAAAATGTAAAGGAGATAATAAACAATAGGACCTTAATACATTGAAATGTGTACACGGAAACCGTTCTTACGTTTTCAGGGCCCCCCTAGCCAAAAAAGTTCATTAGGGTGCCCTGGACATGACGTCGTCCAGACTCCCGCTTACAAATCCTTGATTCCCGTTATAGTTGGGTTTTTTTTTTTTTAAATGGAGCCTTTCCACCCCCCCCCCTTTTACTACTTTCATTCCCCCCTGCTCCCCCCACGGCTAATCTCAGTCAAGCACAGGTCCTCGACAAGTGCTAGAGTAGCAAGAAATATTTAGAAAATTAGGTCAGCGGGAGGGGGGCCCTAGACAGCCGGATAATTTGCCCCGACCCTCTAGAACTGTTCTGCACATATTCGTACTCAAAGGTCAAAACACCTACTACATAATTAATTGCTCCCCCCCCCTCCTTTATTGCTCCAACCCCACTTTTCTCATTTTACTTTGCTCTCATATTTGTTTATAATTATTTGTACTTTGTGTTCATTATTTGGTTTCTTTTTGGAATTTTTCAACTTAAAGCCGCCATTGTCTTCTTGAAGGAAAAAAATCCGCTCCATTGAGTTTTGTCAACTCAAACGATTTCCATCTCCCAAGGAAAATTTGTCGAATTCTCTACCCCCCTCCCTTTCCCCTTCTCTTTACTTGACCCCCCCCCCTCACCTCCCCTTTCCTCTTTCCAATCCTTCCTCTCGTGTTTGTCTGAAAGAAATAAAAAAAAATAAAAGTTGTGCAGGCTGGTTGACTGGTGAGACTTTGCAGAATGAAACTTGACGTAGGAATGGTACTTGTCCCCCCCCCCGGTGTGTTGGTCAACGAGTCGCCCACAGACACGCAACACAGTATTGCACACATATTATTCTCTCTCTCTCTCCTCTCTCCACTACTTCCCCCCCCCTTTCCCCCTTTCTCCTCTCTCTCTTTAGTAAAACCGACCTCCAGCATTATTTTGTTTTGTTTTGTGTGTGTGTGTGTGTCTGTGCTAAGTTTGATGAATCGATTACTCTCTACTCTCATCTTCTGTGTCTCCTAGTGTGAAATTACACTCAAATCTTTTCAAATGTAAATTCAATATTTTTTTTTTATTTCGGAAAATTTTTTACTTGTGAAATTCATTCATTTTGAAATAAAACACAAACAAACCGATTCCTTTAAAGTACCTAACGAACGGGGGGGGGGGGGGAATAGGCTAAATATAGCTCCAACTGAACAGACCAAAAAAAAATTCCTTCTCGGCATTCGCCATGTTATGTTTCCGTATATTTTATTGCAATCATTTGTTGATATTATTGTTGTTGTTGTTGTCCATGCGTTATTTCAGAGACGGGAATTAGGTTTTTTTTTCCTTCATTATTCTCAATCTTTACTTCATTCACACCCACATGACACACCCACTCACACACCCACATGACACACCCACATGACACACCCACATGACACACCCACATGACACACCCACATGACACACCCACATGACACACCCACATGACACACCCACTCACACATCCACATGACACACCCACATGACACACCCACTCACACCCACATGACACACCCACATCACACACCCACATCACACACCCACATCACACACCCACATCACACACACACCCACATCACACACCCACATCACACACACACCCACATCACACACCCACATCACACACTCTTGCGCGTGCAGGGCCATTCTCATACATCAGTGGTCCTCAAACTTTTACGCTGAAGCCCCGCTTTAACCCCCCCCCCAACCCTGGCCCCTGCTGTAGAATGCCTGGCCCCTGCTGTAGAATTTTCACGCTTCGGGGCTGACAAGACATAATGTTAAACCGATTCAGCAAGACTTCAAACAACAGATCTGTGAGATATGTGAACCAAGCCCTCATCAATAACCATTTAATTGTTAATTTTAACTTCATCCTGACCTGCTTGAAATTTACTCACACTTTGAGAACCACTGATTTATACAGTCAAACTAAATGACTGCCGCACTGACAAAGGGCCCCTTTTCAGTACTAATCATTTCAGATGTGAAGCTATGAGGATTCCTTGATTCCAAGGCACCACAGATATCTATTGAGAAATACTTTATATATATATATATATATATATATATATATATATATAAACGGTAAGAATGTGTGTATCTTTTGTGATTATATATCATAATTTAGCTCAAAATGAATGTTACATTTCTAAGCTTTAAAAATTGCCTTTCCACTCCCGCCCCCCCCCCCTTAACATGTGAAATCCCTGTAATGATGAGATGAAATCTCTTAGATTCCTATAAACCACTAATGGGACCGTTTTTAATGTGCCCTTCTTTCTTCCCCACCATAGCCGATAGTGCAATGGCCATGGAGGCACCACGGGAGACATAACGGGGACTTAAATCATGACCGGAAATATCCATTGGTCCTCACCGGGTTTTTTTGTTGTGCCTTCGCTTTTAACCGAATCTGTTCCCTATTGTAAACAATGTACGCATTTTATTTTCTATTTTCTTTACTATTTTCGTTCCATTTTTGTGTTTCCTTACATAGGAAACAACCCAAATATGTAATTTGTAAAAAAAAAAAAAAACAGTTCAAAGTATTAGGAGTGGGTTGTCACTCGTATCATTTCTCTACTAATGTCAGTGGGTTGTCACTCGTATCATTTCTCTACTAATGTCAGTGGGTTGTCACTCGTATCATTTCTCTACTAATGTCAGTGGGTTGTCACTCGTATCATTTCTCTACTAATGTCAGTTTTTTTTTTTTTTTTTTCAAATAGGGATCTGTATGACAAATTTACTGCTATCTATACCATTGAGAAACGTATTGGCACAGTGAAAATACCAGAGACCTTTGTGGTCAAAGTCAAGGAATGGCTAGGAAATAACATGGACTTTTACCAGGAGCTTTACCAGCAGGTAGGTCAATATGTTGTTTTATTTTTTACATTTTTGTTGGATTTTTTCTTCCTCGTTTTATCCATTTTTTTGCAGAGTTAGAATGTATTCAAAACACTCAAAAGACCATAATCAAGTATTTATATTTCAAAGTTCTTTGCATCTAAGAT
The DNA here is from genome assembly GCA_021962125.1 of Bulinus truncatus. Classification (NCBI taxonomy): domain Eukaryota; kingdom Metazoa; phylum Mollusca; class Gastropoda; family Planorbidae; genus Bulinus; species Bulinus truncatus. The sequence goes on from JAGDYQ010000337.1 coordinate 21,652, forward strand.
ACCAAGCAGATATCTACTTGCATTTTGTACCAGCGAAGTCTTATCTCAATCTCTGATGCTTTTTTATTTCCCTCACATTATGTCAGGTAGTAAACCTACAGTTGGGTTCACTCAGGACTTTCTTCATCAAATGGTGAAAATTTTAACCCATTAAATGCTATTTCAGCCTGATATCTTCAGTTTGTCCCTGCCACAGAGAAACCCCTGTCTCTTGTTATTTATATTTGCAATGAGCTTTCCCTTGAATCAGTTGTTCTAAAAGCGTGGGTTCCAGATGAATTTTAGGTGGGCTGTGAGAAAATTGAAATTTATAATCATTGGGTTGAAAATTTGTATTTTTTACATCTAAAAGTTTTTCACTCTTCAAAGGAAAAGGGAAAAAAATATGTATATATATAAAATTATAATGACTATTTTAATTAAGAGAAAAAACAAAAACAAAAAAAAAAGTTTTTCATGTGGGTTGCGAAAACAAAACATTTTTCAATGTGGGTTGCAAAGTGCAAAAGTTTAAGAACCTCAGGCTTAAATAATTATTAAATTATTAATTTTTTTTTTTGTTCTGCAGAACATAATTCACATTATGAACATGTATACAAGGGAAACGACTGTGTTTAATCCATTACGGGACAAAAGACCTGTCACCAAACCGAGAGAGTCTGAAGAGGATTAGTAAGTTGTTTTGAAATTTTGAGATTGAAGTTATACAGCTTTTTGTCATTATTGTAAGATTTTTTTCTTTACCACTACCTTCTCTGTGACATGAAAAAAAAATTACATTTGACCTTTCTGTCTGATATCTCTCCAGCCTTGTCAGAATCACCAAGGAATCTGCAGAGAAATGTGACTTTTGCAAATATAAGAAGTAAGTCTCACCTTTGCGAGTAACAGTTAAAAAGCAGAGTAACGGTTAAAAAGCAGAGTAACAGTTAAAAAGCAGAGTAACAGTTAAAAAGCAGAGTAACAGTTAAAAAGCAGAGTAACAGTTAAAAAGCATCGTTTTCAACATAAATAGATTTATCAGGTTGGGTTTTGAGCTGTAATTGTACTTTCGCTTTGTTTTATTCATGTAATTTCAGACTGTAAATATAGCAGGATAAAGAAAATTCAGTAATTTTAAAATGTTTGCTAAGTTTTAGACAACGAATAATTTTTTTTCTCTCCTTTTTCCAGCTACACTGCTGAGCATGAGTTTGGTCGCATTGAGTCAGAGCTGTCCTTCTCAGCGTCCAACATCTTCATGCTTGATCGCCTCCACGCAGTGATAACCATAAAAGATCATGACCCTATCAACTGGAGCTATGACCAGTACATGGACATGATGCGCATCACTAATGACTGGTAGTTCTTGTCTTTTTCAAGTCTGAAACACTTGTCTGTAATTGAATGAAATATTTTCCTACTATAATTATTTTACAATACGTGTATATGGTATGTATATGGTGTGAATATTATCGAGAGGCTTAACATCTTTTTATTGAAAACAACAAAAAATTATTTTGTCTCTTCCCATTAATATTCTATGATCATTGTTGAGGATCCCAGACGGGCCCCCAGATGTTGAGGTCCCCTTTGAGGGTATCCTTGGCTTGTTGCTAAGAGTATGAGGGCTGACTTAATGATGACTCGTATTTGTATTTGTGTTTCTACCACACACAGTCTCACCAACAATTAGACGTATAACAAGTGATGAATAATCAATTCCACAAGCGTGTGTACAACACTAAGATTTGTTTATTATACAAAGGCACCAGTCCGTAGTAGGGATCTGGTGACTTGTCAAAAGCAAAGATAATTCAAACTGCAGCAAATAATCCAATATAAAATGAATGATGGGAACAAATGCGTTATCGCTAGTTAATTCTCTCTCTCCCTGTCTCTCTCTCTGTCTCTCTCTCTCTCACTCAGAGACACAAAAATCGACTCGGTCACTACTCAGACCCTCCGTCGAATCTCTATCCACTAATCGACCCTCTCACTCGAGAGCCCACGGTCGAATGCCCGCGAATCTATATTTCATTCTTCATATCCCTTTCTCCTACGTGACCCTTAGCCAATCAAATATAATATAGGTTTCTTTCAAACTTTCAAATTAGGGGGTGGAGCCTAGATGAGGAGGGGGGGGAGAAATACGTCGTATAGACAAAGACCTTAGTAACTGGACATTGAGCGGGTCGCTGTCCCTTTGAAGAAGCCGACCGGAGAATAGTCCGGTGGTCAGAGAATATTTCCCCTGGAATGTAACGTGTTTCTGTTACCTCCCTGCCTCGTACACCTGGCTGATGACATAATTAACGGGGGTGGGTTAAAAGGGGGGAAACTGGAGCACGGGAACGTATATTACTATACATGGTATAATATACACCTTAACGTTAGTAATATTATTAAGTTAAGGGTTGGAGTAAGGGGATAGTTTCGACATATTAGTCACAACCCGTGACAATCATTTTATTTTTCAAAAAAAGGATGACAAAATTTAGCTTAACTGATTTATATTTAATAGGTATAAGACTGTATTTAACAGATGAAATACTGTATTTAACAGATAAAATGACTGTATGTTTAAGAAATTCATTTTAAGATTATTGTGTTTTGTAAAAAAACCAGTAAAAGTCAGTAATTTTTATTTAATTTTTAGTGACACCTTATATTGATAAAATTACTAAAGGATTATTGGAGTAAGGAATAGAATTCAACATCTGAAGCTATGTGTGTCAAGCATTAAATTTAAAAAAAAAAAAAACAATCAATTGAGAGTTGTTAGCTTGACATTTAATTAAATTGTTTCATATTGATAGACTCTTTTTAAAATAATAAATAAAAAATTCTTTCCAGGTTAGAGAAAGCCTTCAAAGAAGAGCCAGAGGCCATGTACCCGGCCATCATATGGGATTTGTTACCCAAGTCTGGCTCCAGCCAGCTGCATCCTCATAATCAGGTTTTTCTAAGTCCCAACAGATACCAAGGTATGTCCCACCTCTTTGGCACCACCCCACGCAGTGTGGGAAGCTTTCATTTGCTCTACCATTTTTTTTTTTTAAAGCTTATTATTTATATGCCGTAAATTACAGTTGACTCTCTTAGAGGAACCAACATTATGCATGCATTATTAATGAATTGTTTACTTTAAAGTATTTCACCCGTAAATGGATTTCAGGAATGGTTGAGTCGTGGCGTAGAGCAGCGCAGGATTACCACAGCGATAAAAACAGCAATTATTTCAATGACTTGATAACACTGTATTCAGCCCTGGGTCTAGCTGTGCCATTTAAATCGGCCGTCGCTCTTGCCAGTTTGGTGAGTGTCTGTTAGGAGGATATTTTCATTTTCTTGAGCTTAATTTTCTTTTTTTTATTCTACATTTTACTTTTTAAATAAGTAAAAAAAAAAAAATAAATGCGGTAGGTAGGTTTGTAAAGTAATGCAGTTGGTAAAAAAAGTTCCCTTTGCCCTAACGGGGCAGATGAAGATTAGAATGCATCTGTTTCTATAACCTCTGCATATGAAGGGATTGTGTGGTTAGCACAATGCCCAGCCGCCATTACTTCCCCAACTTAAGTCAGGTACCCATTTAAAGCTGTGTGGACTTGTGGGACGACTTTGTACCGAATTTCACCCGGAAAAATTCCATGGGCCTCACCGAGGATCGAACCCAGGACTCTCAGGTCGACAGTCGAGTATCTACACCACTCGGCCATCCATCCCACTAATGCAGATGGTAGGTTTGTAATATAATGCAGATGGTGGGTTTGTAGGTTTGTAATATAATACAGATGGTAGGTTTGTAATATAATGCAGATGGTAGATTTGTAATATAATGCAGATGGTAGGTTTGTAATGTAATGCAGATGGTAGGTTTGTAATGTAATGCAGATGGTAGGTGTGTAATGTAATGCAGATGGTAGGTGTGTAATGTAATGCAGAAAGTGTTAAAGATGTATGAGATCTTAATGGATGAGATTAAAAAAAAAATAAACTCAGTACAATTTACAGGACAAATGAGATAAAGAAATAAACGTACACAAATTACACGACGCATATAAATGTAATCCATTGTAAAACAAATATAATTTTGTAATCCAATGTATAACAAAGATAATTTTAATTGCTGTCAATTAACATCCCACGTTTAGTCTCTAAAACTCTACAGGTAAACTTATTACTCTTGTCACTCATCTGTTAATACACCCACCATCTAGTGTAAGGCTGTCTTAATGATTCTTGGTAGACCAGATGTTGTAGATTGGTCTGGTTTTTTTTTTTTTTAACTTAATGTGTGTTTGCGGGGCTACCACCATAATCAGAAGGCTGTACTTTCCCCAACTGATGTTAAGTATTCTATTTAAGCCGGGAGGTAATGAAGTCTGAACCCAAGAAATGGTCTAGCTGTCATCCTTGTCCTGATAAGCATGGATGTTCTATTATTTTTTTTTTACTAAATGTCACACCATTTATTTCTCCCTTTTTTTTTTTCTTTTAAGACACCAAGAAAAGACAATGAAGTGGTCATCATAGCACCTGAAGCGAATGATGATTTCTTTCAGCTTATTTACTACGTTTTGAGAGGTATGATATCTTCACATATAAATATACATATAATAATAGCGGTCTCGCATCTGCGTTAAATCGAAAGTGGGAAAACAAGAATTCAAAATATTGTCCTGCCCGCGTCTCGATTCATTAATTTTTTTTTTTTTGTAAATCTACAGTTTTGAATAGTTTCTGCGGTTTTTAAACATGAAACCCAAAGGCCGAAATGTGAAATAATTCCATTTAAATATTTTTTTATTTTTTTTTTTTTTTTTTGTATTTCTACAACATATTTCATCTTTAAATTGTGATAAAATCATGAAAGAATCGGATCTGCCCAAAACCAAAAAAAACCTAGCTTATTGATCAAAGTGGGACGGGTGGCCGAGTGGTGTAGATACTCGACTGTCAGCCTGAGGGGTCCTGCGTTCGATCCTCGATGAGAACCATGTGGAATTTTTCCAGGTGAAATGTATTTCAAAGTCGTCCCACAAGTCCACCCAGCTTTAAATGGGTACCTGACTTTAAGTTGGGAAAGTAAAGGCGGCTGGGCGTTGTGCTAACCACACAACCCCTTCATATGCCGAGGTTATAGAAACAGATGAATTCTACACTTCATCTGCCCCGATGGGCCGTTAGGGTTAAGGGAACTTTACTTACTGATCAAACCTAATGGAATATAACTCTATGCAAAGGTTTTGCAGGGTACAGCTAGTATGTATATAATGTCTGTTGAACTATAGGTGAGTTCAGGATTTGAGAGGACTGACTCGAGTTGTACTTGCAATGGGGGGAGGGGGGAATTCACTGGGGAAAGTGATGCCAGGAATTTTGGCCGGGGGGGTCGCATAGAGGAAAAATGGAGAGGTCAGGAAAGAATTAAGTCAAATATACTATGTTTTCATCATTAGTATGAAAATAATCTTTTTTATGACGAGCTGTTTGCTCAATACCATTTGTGTGCTTTCTTTCTCAGGTTTCATGGATGACTTAAAGAAATATTCATTTTCTCTTGGTGGAGGCTACCCAGCTATGGTAAATAATTTTCACTGTTTTTTGTTTTCATTTGTTTGTAACTTTTTGGCCCAGCTGGTTTTGTTTTCTAAGAAAAAAAATTTTGCTTTAAATGTCATGCAGAATTGATACCATCATGATTTATAATTATTCTCTCTTTTTAAAAAAAAAAAAAAAATGTGAAAATGATTTCCATTTTAGACTAAATTTTTTCTAATACTGACATTTTTGATGTGGAAAAATACAAGACCAAAGAAAAAAAAAATAAATAAATTAAATATATTTGTTTATTCAAGGGGAATTCATGGGAAGATATTTTTAACATTTTTGTTTTGTTTTGAATAGGATCAAGGCAACAATGTAGGGAGAATCCCAGCCTTTGTGCGGATCATTACCAGAGGTGTCATGACAGAGATACGCACAGATATCAGTGCATTGGAATTATTCACCGTAAGTAGTTGATTTTTTGAAAAAACCTGTTTCATTTTTTTTTTAATTTTTTTTTTTAGCAAGGGGGGGAGAATTAGGATTGCTTCTAACAGATCTAAGTCTTTGTCTCCCTCTAAGTCTACTGAACAATCATCAATGCTGGTCAGCCACAGCTTGACCAATGGGGACCCATCCACATACCTGCCTTCCCCCCCCCCCCCCCCCCCAGAGAAAACCAATTTTTTTTATTATGTTTTGCACTTTACAATTTGAAAGTGCATTACTCTTTAGCATGGTGTCCTGGCGGATGCAGTCGTCCATCCAGTTGGATGATCTGTCATGATGTATAATATAAATATTTTGCTGGTCTGTGTCATTGCTAAATAATTAACAAATTTTGAAAATTGCACAATGCTCATCAGCAAGGGTCATGAGCATTGATTGAGTCTTCAGTTTCTTTGTTCAACTTTGAGAATGATGAACAAAAACTGATTAAAGTAATGTTGGGATGGGACGGGGGGGCCACTGAGGCTTGGATTGGGGGGGGGGGATTCAGGCTTCCTGCTCTTTCAGACACCGCCTGCAGCGAATTGAACAGTGAGCTGCGTCTACCTGACTGGGCTTAAAACTTGTTCAGGAATCCATCGGCCACACCCTAAATGACAGTCGGTCACACCCTAAATGACAGTCGGTCACACCCTAAATGACAGCCGGTCACACCCTAAATGACAGCCGTTCACACCCTAAATGACAGCCGGTCACACCCTAAATGACAGTCGGTCACACCCTAAATCACAGCCGGTCACACCCTAAATCACAGCCGGTCACACCCTAAATGACAGCCGGTCACACCCTAAATGACAGTCGGTCACACCCTAAATGACAGTCGGTCACACCCTA